>JARHVA010001773.1:1165000-1187500 GCA_037957365.1 Torreya grandis
AAACCAATAATAAAATATTCTTGGAATATATTGAAATATATAAACATTAAACTTCTCCTCAATAAAATATTGATATGGTGGCATAATGTGGACATATATGAATAAAGAGATATTGAAATATCTTCATGCCAATTAATTAGGAAAAGTTTCAAATGTTTAATGGAAATTATATGGGTGAAGGTGTGGTATTATTGACTAGATACTCCCACATCTTCAACCATAACACTAATCATAAAATATAATTAATTCCAATATAAAGATATTTAAATATGGTGGCAAAAGACTCCCCTCCATTAAAAGACTGAGTTGATCTTAGATGAGAGCCCCTAGCTAGTAAATAGTGGGGTCCATTTTGACCTTTACACTTGTCAAAGACTGGCATAAATAATTTTTTTCAATCTCTTTGTATTTTTTCCACATGTCATGTTTACATTGTGACATTTGTCCTTTCAACATATTACCACAACATCCCTTTCTTCAAATCCTAAAGTTATCTTATTATAAATTTCATGGGGATCCTCCAGATCACTCCTCCCTACTAAGAACTTTTGGACCTACAAAAGTTGACTTAATTATCAACCAAGTGAGAATATTTTTTCCTCACCTTTCTAATTTCCATCCATTTTTATTTATTTATATGCATTCCTTTCAAACCAACATGAATATATTTAACATCACTCCTTTGCATAATCCTAGTTTTCTTATTAATAATAACATCTTCATGCATATTTTGAAGAAATTAAAGATAAAAAAATCAACATTAGGAACTTGATACTCTCATCTTGATCCATGATCATAGGAGTTTCATATAATTTTAAGTTTTCCACATTAAACACTAAATAAATTTGCATATAATAAATAAAATCTAATCAAAAAGCATTTTTACCAATCTTTTCCAAAATCCTAAATAGACCATACCTGATTGGTTTTAATTTTCTACCTTCACCTTTCAGTCTTTCCTTGCTGATGTGAATCAAAACTTGATCATCAAATTTGAATTGATGATCAACTCATTGTTTATCATGCCTAGCCTTATATTTATCTTTAATATTCTCTAAGTATTCTTGAATCATATAAATTCTCTAAATGAACTTTTTAGCCTTATTGGCATCACTATTTCCAGCCACCACTTAGTCACATTGTTTTCTAAAAGAGAAGTCTAAAAGAGCTTTAATAAAATAACCAAAACAAGTCTAAAAAGGATATTTCAAAGTATAATAATTTAAATAATGATTATAACAATTTTAGACATAAGATAAATCTTCATCCCATAATTTAGGATGTTTACCAAAATATCTCTTGAGTAGATGTACCACCATTTAGTTGACCACTTTCGTTTGCCCATCATTTTATGGATGAAAGGCAATACTTTTATTTATTTTAGTACAAAGAACCAAAATACACATTTTTTTGAATCTATCCACAACCACATATAGATAATCATGTTTTCTTCATGATATATGTAAATCTCCTATAAAATCCATATACATACTTTTCCAAAGATGGTTAGGAATAAGAAGTGGTATATACAATCCTATCTTCTGATTACTAGGTTTACTTGTAGAATAAATAATATAACCTTTGATATATTTAGATACATTTTATATCATACAAGGCCAATAAAAATATCTTTTTAACCATGTAAATATCTTACCAATGCCAAAATCACCTAAAACAAGAGAAGTGTGAGCTTCTATAATCATGTGAATTCTCTCATTCTATAGAATACATATTTTTCCAAGATGATATAACATTCCATTATGCACATGATATTAAAATTCTTCTACTAATTTACCATTTATCAAATCTTTATAGACATCCTTAAAATCAACATCTATAGCATATTGTTCCTTATAGCTTTTACTAACAAAAGGAGTATGTTGCAAAATAATAGATTCTACAATAGGAGGTCTAGAAATCATATCATCAACCTTATTATGTGTTCCATTTTTATACCTTATAACAAGATGGAACTATTGAAAAAATATCATCCATCAAAAGTTTCATGATTATTATAGCTTGGATTGTGATTAAAGATACTATAAAGGCTGATGATCTATATGAATGATTATCTCTTTGCCCATCAAATAGTGTTTCCACTTTTCACACTCTACACCAAAGGATATAACTCTTTATCATAAGTAGGATAATTTTTTACCACACTTGTAAAGTTTTTTGAATGAAAACACACTAAGTCTTAGTTTTTGCATCAATATTAACCCCATTACATACCCATTAGCATCAGTCTCTATCTCAAAAGATTGTCATAAATCAGGAAGTGCAAGAATTGGATCCATACTTATCTTTTCTTTTAGAGTATTGAAAGCCTTTTCATGGTTTCTTACCCATTTAAAGACTTGTTTAACACTTGTTAAATCATGTAAAGGAGATGAATTATCAAAAAAGTTAGTAATAATTTTTTTTTAGAAGTGAACTACTCCAAGAAAACTACTAACCTCTATTGTATTATTAGGCCATGGCCAATTTACTATTGATAAAACTTTTTTAGGGTCTATTTTTAGTGAACCATTCCCTACAAAATAGCCTAAATAAACCCAATATTTTCTTGAAAATTCAAATTTTGACATATTTAAAAATAATTTCTCCTTTTGCAAAGTATCTAAAACTTTTTTGATGCGTTTAAGATGATATTCCCATATGTCACTAAAGATTAAAATATCATCTAAGTACACAATTAAAAAATCATCCATAAATTGTCTTAACACATCATTCATAACCCACATAAATGTGGTAGGTGCATTAAAAATCCCAAAAGGCATAACAATTCACTCAAAAATACTTTTCTTAGTTTTAAAATCAATTTTCCAACTATCACCATCACTTATTCTTACTTGGCGATAACCACTTCTCAAATTTAAATTAGTCAAATAATTTACATTTTTCAATTGATCTAATAAATCATCAATACAAGGAAGAGGTTAGAGTTTTTAAACTATTATTTTATTCAAAGCTTTGAAGTCCATGCACATTTTCCATGTACCATATTTTTTAGGTACCAAGACAATAGGTGAACCACATGGAGAGGTACTTGGCTGAATGACACCTTTCTCAATTAAATCCATCACCTACTTTTTTATTTTTTCATTCTCTACTATGAACAACCTATACATGCCAATGTTAGGAAGAGAGGCATACTTCTAAAATTGAATCTCATGTTGAATTTACATCTTAAGAGGTAAACCTTATGACTCCTAAAAAACACCATTATATTTAGAAATAATACTTTCTAACTCAAATTTATATTTAGGATCACAACCATCTAAGGCCTTGGATTTTTCATCATCCTTGTTTTTTACAATCATGAGAGCAAAACTCTTTCTTGAGTTTACTAGTCTTTTCATTTTCCCTTTAGAAACAAGAGTCAAATTGGCTTTAACATGATAGGCTATTACTATGAATTCAGTTCCATATTTTACAAGCACATATTTGTTCTCTTCTCTATAAAAGATTGACTTTAGATTATATAAGTAAGGACTACCCACAAAAATTTCATAAATATCCAAAGTAACCACATCTAATTCTACTTCATCAATGAATTTATAAGAAATATCAAATCTCAAGGTGCATGGTTTTGTGCCCTACAAATTTACATCATCACACACCCATCCTAAAGGATATGGTTTTGGATGTAGTTTAGTTTTGAGTACTAACTTTTTAAAAACCTCTTCAAAAATAATATTAGCTTGTGATCCAATATCAAAAAAAGTGTCCATTTTAGTATGTTTAGCTATTATTCTTATGTGTAAAAGATCATTCCTTTTATTTTCATCATGCTTAGATTTAGTTTTAGAATAAGAAGCAACAAGATAAGGTTTAGTGTTAGAAGAGGAATAAGTTAAACCTTATAGACCCATGGTAATCACCTTTGTTTCATCACCATAATAAGATATTAGGTCATATTTAACCACAACATTAGCCTTATTTTCCTTCTTATTATAGAAGCTATTTGGTTTGAGTTTTGTATGGATTCCAACACTTAACCTAATCATGATTCTTCTTAAAATGATTATAAAACAATTTTATTTTCTATTTATTTATAGTGTAAGTATATTTACTCTTACCCTTTCCATATCCTTCCTTGGTCATCATACCCATAGCTTCCATATGGGTAGATTTCACATAGAATTCATCAAGGTTAGAAGGACTAAACATAAGAATAGTATGCCTCACATAGTTATGTAAGCCTTCAATATATTTCAAAAATGTTTCTAGACTATAAAGAGGAATGCCTAACATTAATTTCTTATTTCTAAACTCCTGAGTACAATCTTTGACACTCTGACCTTTATTTTGTCTTAAGGTTTGCCAATCCATAATAACTTGTTGCATATAACATAAAGGATAAAATTGCTTTCTCAGCTCAGACACAAAATCATTCCAAGAGGAAATCACCTTATTATGTTATTTGAGATCCTCCTAAATTTTACTCTCCCATCAAATGAGTGGTGTACCACTCATATGTAGAGTAGTCAACTAAATTTTGGCTTTCTCACTATCAATATTTTAAATCCTACAATATATCTCAATCTGCTTGACCCAAGTATCCAATTTATATACACTTAGATCACCATTATAAATTGGTGAATCAAATTTACCATCTAATTTAAAGTGTGGGATAGTTTTACCATCTGCAAAAGAAGAGCCTTTCTTGGAAGGTGAAGGAGGACTTTCTTCTCTTTTAGTTTTATCTTCCTTTGCTTTTTCCTTCACACATTTCTTCAATGATGGTTTTCATGCTAAGGAAATCACACTATAATTATGCCTTAGACATATAAAATCACATATTTGATTGTTATCTTTCATGTCTTGTACCAATTTTAAAATTAAAATCTATAAGTTCTCCTTCACCATGTCTTAATTTAGTCCTAGTTAACATACAATATTATACTGTAATTCCAAACAATGTTATATAAACTTCATCACTAGCTTTGATACCAAATTGATCCAAAAATATAAGTTATAAAATTTTTAGTGAACTTCAAATGGATAAATAACTAAATAAGTAATCCCAATTTTACATTAAATTAATTCAAATTGGACTTAATACAATAATCTAATTCTAAAAATAGAAAATCCGCACATAGAAAATAAATGATAGTGACTCAATAAAATTTTATGGGGTTCACCAATTGGATACATCCCCAAGTCCACTATTTTGAGTGTTTTTATCAATTTGAAAAAAAAATCTTAAGAATGATTACAAAACTCTTTTGAGTGTGATCACAATAATTCACTGTATCACATAACCTATATTCCCAAGAATAATAGATTTTCATGGTTGAAAAAGATGTCCCTTCTTCCTTTAAATTTCAAAATCTTTTTATATCTCCAAAAACAATTCTATTTTCACATCCTCTAATAATGAATAATTTATAAACTTATATGTTTTAATGCCTAGCTGAGTTGGTTGGGTGCATATAATATTTTAGGTAAAGTCTTTGGTTTAACTCCCAGTTTTATGCACTCTATATGTTATTTGGGAAAAAAATTCCACATTCATATGAGGAAGGTGAGTTATGTTCTTTAAATTAATTCATCATTCCATTCCAATCTATATACATATACATGTGATCCTTCTCTTTTCGTGTTGCCCATGTGGCATTCCATATGTTGGGTATTTTGGTTGGCACCAAGGACAAAGTTGTTAAGCCTATTGTGTCAATGGTATGTTTGGATATTTGGTGGTTATAACTAAACCACAAATAAAATAGACTTTTAATATATTGGATTATATAAACATGAATCTTCTTGTGAATAAAACATTATTATGGTGGGATAATGTGGAAATATATGAATAAAGAGATATTAAATATCTGCATGGAAATTAAATCAAAAAATGTATAAATGTTTAATAGAAATTATATGGGTGAAGGTGTGGTAGTATTGGGAAAATGTTCCCACATATACAACCATAACACTAAGCACACCATATAATTCATTCCAATATAAAGAGATTAAAATTCAATAGAAAAAGACTCCCCTTTATTTAAAAAGTGAGTCGATCTTGGTTGAAGGTCCCCAACTAGTAAATAATAGTTTTCGTTTTAGCCTTTACACTTGTCAAAGACCAACATAAATAAGTTTTGTCAATATCCTTATATTTTTACCATGTGTCATTTTTACATTATGACACTCATCCTTTCAACATATTTCCACATCATACATTTCTTCAAATCCTAAAGTTATTTGACTAAAACTTTCATGGGGATCCTCCATATAATTATTGACTATGGTTGTATAAAAATGTTGGAAAAGACTTGAAAACATAATGTTAATTTAAAACCTTACTTCATTATATCATGGGATAATTAAACAATAGTAAAATAGGTTCATAGTTTGTCATTGTCCTCTACTGTGACTTTATCTATGTTAACTGTGTGCTAAATTTGAAAATTAGATATTGTTAGAATTTCTTTGCAGATCAAATGATTCATTGTAGAGTCTATCTAGATGTGAATATCACCTGTAAAATAAAAAACCTAGATTGCATAAGGAAAAAAATATATCAAATGCAAAGGGGTAAAAATGGGTAAGTGGGATATAATAAAACTATTATTAGAAATCCATTTGTTGATTAAGTGATAGCTACATAGTACAAATGGATCTCAAGGCAATTTAGTTATACCTATGAGGAAGATCATATATGAATGCAACTAAAAATTTGAATTAGAATGCTTGAAAAAGGGTGGCCTCAATCTAAAATAAAACAATGTTTACTTGGCCAATGACTATATTACTGTAGCAAAATTAAAATAGGACACTTTACTAAAAATAAGTGTTTTTAAATTCCAATTATGAAAGAGTGTTAGATAATGTAATCATGGTTTTGAGTGACACACTTGATGTGCTCTTATATGATAATATTTTAATTATTTGTAATGATTGATCTATTTTTTTAAGTGTATAATTTTGAAAATTTATCCATTTTAACATTGTAGATAATTTTTCACTTGTGGATATATGTTCAATGCATCCCTATCTACCTAGTGCACACTTTTCTAGATTGGATAGATGCTTAGGGAACTAGATAGATAGTGTATTTTCTATTGATTAAGGATGTTTAAGAATAAATTAGGGAATTTTGGAAGATGTTCACATTAAATTTAAGACTTATAAGGCTTTGATGTAGATAAATGGTAGTTGGAATTATGAGTTGGCCAAGTAAGGTCAAAAATGTCAAGGATTTATTTATTAAATTTCAATATCTACAATTAGTTAATCTATTTCACTAAAATTTGTCTATTTCAAGTATAAATAAAAATAGAGAAGAATGAGAGGGATAAGTGATTATAATGAACTCATATTGGTTTACGCACTATATCTAGACATTGTGAGTACACCTCTTTGGCTAGGGAGGACTACCTACAAGTAAGAAAGCACTACCACAAAATTTTTGTTGGTAGATAAATGAGTGCACTTCCAATCTATGTGCCTATTCCAGGAAGTGTGAAACTTCTATAGAGATGATAGTCCACTTTTCAAAGACAAAAGAGTAATAAATAACTAAAAGAGAGGTAAAGAGAGAGTGAAAGAGAAATAATGTTACCATTATTTGCAACCTAAGTGTAATAGAGAGTAACAGAGTGTAGGTAGTATATTCTATTTGTATTTTAGAAGTTTTTTGGATAGGTTTTGGAAAGGTTAAGGAATCCATAGTCATCGACGTTGGTAGGGAAGTGATTGATATCAGTTATGTTTTCAAGGTTAGTAGGTGAAGGTGACCAATTTTAGTAAGGATGTCAAGGTTGGTAGGAGAAATAATTGCCTGAGAGCTTGCAAAAGGCTTTTCTGGGTATAAGAAATGGTTTTGATCAGGTCTGGGAGGTTAAGGAGAGTTATGAGAGAGAGAAAGAGAGAGTATGATTTGGGTAGGTCTAGTTAGAGGTTTAGTGTGTCATGTCAAGGGGAAATAAGTATGGAAGCTTTATAACTGCCTCACGGGGGTTTAGTCAGGAATGTGTAAAGCAATGAGTAGTAGATATGAAGTGATAGTAAAGTAAATGGTTAAAAGACCTATAGAATAATTGATGTACTTATTTGTAGTAATAACTAAATGATAAGTTCTATATTGATGGCTCTTATCAGGTTATCTGAATAGATATCCTAAATAGAGAGAACAAGTGGGTGTTGTTGGTCCTCAAAAGCTTGGTTCCTAATCATGAATGACTTATGCAAGATAACAGTAAGCCAAGATGTTTAAATTTGAATGTTGATGGCTTGAATGCAAGTAAGAATGAATTTTTTTATTTCTACTAACCTAAGCATCAAGTTATATTTTAGCTTATATAACAAATGTCAATGATCATGTTGATGTCGATCATGGGTTGACCAATGTTGGTGGCCTTAGAATAGGTAAAACTTATTATTTTTGGCCTATTTTCTATTGATATTCATTTCAATTGTGGCACCTATTACAAAACTATAAAACTAAGAGTTTAAGAAGGAAGTAGTTGATTAGGAATTTATTTTTGAAGTAAGAATAAGTCTTGGGTAATTAGCATTAGGGGATTAGGTCTTGAGGTGACTCATCAAGTGAAAATTAGTCTTAGGATGAGGTGGCTAGGTAAGGTGTCAAAAGGGTTTTTTAATTAACTTAATTAAGTATTTTAAATTAATTATGTGTGAGGGGTAAAAGCATGGGTTATGGAGGCTAATTATTATTAATTAAAAATGGGCTAAAAGGGGTTTTGACACAATGAGTTACACACTTGTGTGTGACATAATTTTGGTGTCTACAAAATCAACTAATAATAGTTAATGATATTATCATTTTATATAGTAATCATTTCCCCCCATGCTAAACATTAAAATTTATGCCATCATGTTAAAATAAGTATATTTTCCTAGGTTATGAGCTCTACCCATGGAAAACCTTTAGTGATTGGCATAATTTTACATTACTATGACCATTAAAATACACATACAATCATCCCAAATCACTCCCATTCATGCTACAATTTTATCTAATGTACTATTTTTTATAAAAAGACATTAGTGAATGAGTGATTGATGGTTTGGGGAAGCAATGACTTATCATGATTCTATGGGCAAGAAAGCAATAAATTTGTGGGGGAAGGGATGTCTTGTCATAAATTTTATAGGCACATATGAAATAATCTAAGGTAACAATGCAATAATAAATAGATAATTTCTAATGAACATAAAATAGAGAAACCATTTCCAAAACTATAATTTTTTCATTACAATATATAAACTACAAATCATTTATTTTTAATAGGAAATAATAATGATAAAAAATGGGTAGAGCTGTAATTTTAAGGGATCCTTAAGAACTCACAACACTAAAAAGGAGTCATGATTTATCTTAAATTTTTTATAGACATATTTTGGCTAAGTTATTTTGAGAAATCAATGGGATATGATAAGTATATAGCCAAAAAAATTTGCAAAAACCTTGATGGATGGTGTAGCTACTATTAAGTGGATACAAGTTGTGGTTAGTTAATATATTTTACAAAATGGGATAGACCTTCCAAGGATATTATAAATATGTTAGTGAAAATCAAGTGTTTAGTAACAAGAGATGAATTTTACATAGCCATTAAATAGTTGGAGTCTTTCAACAAATGCACAATTTTGATCTTCACTACCTCAGTTTTGCTTAGAAGTTGTCTTCATCATATAATATATCACTTGTGAATGGTAATAAAATATTATCTATAAAACCAATTTTAAACTCTTCAATCACCTGTAACACAATAGGTAGGTTAATGTGTCAAACTTGTTGCTGAATATATTGAGAAGAATGCTAGAAGAGTACTAGAATGGAAAAATAAAGGCTTGCCATTTATTAATAAAAATTGTTGGTAAAAAGTACATAAGGGATAAAATGGCTAATTTAACAAGAGAAAACTTTGAGGAATTATAAAAACTACCACCTAAATAAAAATAAAATAATGTGGTAGTTGAGGAACATGAATAAAATGTGGTAAATAAAGATAAAGAAGGGAATGTGACATTATTACAACCTACCAAAAGAATAAGGAGGCTAATATTATCCTCTTCCTTCTTGATCTCATATAACAAGGGTGTGGAGCTAGTTCTTCAAAAAGGGGGAAAATATATGCCCTCATCCTCAAGACCTATAAAAAAAGAAAGATATCCCCCAAAAAGTGATTTCAAGATGGAATATTAGAGAATAGAATGTATGGTATACAAATATAAAACACCTATGGACTCTTACATTTTACAAATTTAGACTGGGGGATCATCTAAGGAGGTGGAGGAAACTAAAGAAGAATACACCAAAAAAGATAGTAGAAATAGAGAATAAAATTCCACCTCATTTAACTTAGGTTTTATAACCTTTGGAGAAATGGAAAATTAATGCCTTAAACCTAAGGCATTATAAGGAGAGAAAGAAATAATAATGTGATAACATACCATTAAAAATGAATATGTGGTAGAGTAATGTGAAACCCATATTATTCCAAGTAAAAAAGAAAAATAGGAGTTGTTAGCTACCCTGAGAGGGATTGAAACACTTGGGGAATGAATTATGGCATTATAAAATTATGAGAATGGGTTGGATGCATTAGAAATGGTGGTAATGGAGGAGAATATAAACATTCAATTCCTTGTAGAAAAATTAATAGTAATGACACAACAAGTAGTAAAAGCATCTTTTAGAGTAGACCCATTCCCCATCATAGATTGACAAGATGTAGCAATCACTGTAGCTATCAAAGAACTTGATCCAACTTATTATGATATTGGTATGGTAATCCTTAACTCTTCAATTGAAAATTAATTTTCAAAAAAAATCATTTAGGCCATGGAATAACTAGAAACTAGTATGGCTATTATTGAAGAAACCATTTGAAATTATTTACACCCAAACAAAAGGACCTAGTCATGACGAGCTAATTATGAAAATAAATTCTAAAATTTAAGCCCAAAAAGTCCAATGGTACATCTAGTTTAATTTATATAATATAATAAGACAATGAGGGGAAAATTAAAGGAAACAAAGGCAAATTTATAAGACAAATAAAAATAAATTGCTAAGTTGAAAAGAAAAGTGGAATAATTGAGCCAGCTAATTATTTACATAATAGAGCATAGACCACCTACAAGGGCTTATGACCTTTAACTTAAAGAGCAGTGGTTTAAATACAAATTAATGCAATTCTATTGTAATATTATGACAATAATAAGTGATCCTCACACATTCTTTAATGTCTATAATAAGAGTAACCTTGAAATACAAACTAATTATGTGAACTATATTCACAATTATGTTGTTATTTATGATTTATAGTGGAGTAAAATTATATATGTTAGGGATGTTCTACTTAGATTATTTTCTTCATATATTATGAATGACTACTAGTGAGGTAATGAGATATCCAAATATCATGAAAAGGATAAGGATGCCAAGTTAATAATAAGGGGAGAAGCCACTAGGACAACTAAGATAGCATATTATTATATTACCCTAATATTAAAATTAGATGTGTCATTACCTTTTATAATAAACAGAGTTTAGGACCAAAATCACTATTTGACATATATGGATCAAATTGGTAGAGTATCTCTTACTTCTTACATAGGAATATGGGATGAATTAAGCACTGAGTTACAAAGAAAGGAACCATTTTAAAATTATAAAATTATATCAACACTATGAGGAATATATAATAATATTGATGCAAGAAGGAGGTAGATGACTCAATGGTTAGTTACAATATTACATCCTCCCCCATCCTATTTTATTATTTATGGATGGATATGGAAGGATCATTTAAATAAATCTAGAGAAATTAAGAGATGGGAAAATTTTAAGAAGAATAATAAATTCTACTTGAGGCAAGAAGAGGGTTCATTAGAGATATGTGCCAAATATATGCCAATAAATGTCTCATATGTTAGATTACATTAATTTATACATTGTGTGTATACATTATCTATTATCTAATTATACCATATGATTTTTTATATTATATTTGCTTCTCTGCATAATCACTTTTCATTACTAAAATTTCAATTCAATAGACTTTGAGGAAACTTCCAAGTTAGCATTAGATTTAATTTCTTGTTTTTTAATTTCCATGGAAGTGAGTTAATTCATTCATGTAAATATCTAAATCTATTTTATCAAATTGTGTTTCCCTATATGAAACCTTTAGCATCTCAACCCTTGAATGAGACTGTGTTGCATATAAAATACTAACACTTTTCCAATACATATCTTGGGTTGATAATTATTGAATTTAGTAGTATCAATAAATCAAATTGGCTACCCCTTGGGTGACTCTATTAGTTTGTAGTCAAGATTTACTACCTCAAACTAAATAATGGTTTGAGTATGCTTGTAAAAGGGCTTCAAAATAATAATCCATAGGAACTTATAATTTAATATTCATAAAAACAACATTAAGAGGATGTGTGGGAGGTGGATGGGGTTGAGGAAAGACATTTTGGTTACCTGCATTTTATTTTGTGGGGTAGGTTACTTGGGATTCCATAGACATATAATATGTATTAATATTGATTGAAATATTAATTTTATTATTAGTGTTCTTTAATTTATTTAATAATTATTAAGTACATTAACTACTTTTGTATAATACCATGCAATTAAAAAAATCATTACTTGAATTAAAAATTATATACTATGAATATCTAATATGGCCATTATATGAGGTGCAAAATAATTAACCAGCTAATAATAAAACATATGAGGTATATTTTAAATCCAAGCTAATTTTTTAATAAAAATTAGTAGATGAAAAAAACCTATAAATTAATTTGAAAATAGGTACATTATTTGTCTTTTAGGCAAAATTTACTAAAAATGGTAAATTTAAAATTCAAAAAATTCAATAAATTATTTGGACCAAAAAAAGATTTTGCATTAAAAAAATAAAAAACCTTAGATCATTATAAAAAATAGATCCATTTAGGTTAAAAAATCATCTAATAATGCAAATGGGTAAAAATAAAGGGATAATGTGTTTAACTAGACAATGTGTGTTTGATTTATAGGCTCTCAGATATACTAATTCTAGTCATAAAGTAGTGAAAAAGGCCCAATATGTTTTATCATATTATTTATTTAGTAATATAAATGTTTTTATAATAATTGTAAAATTTGAGAGATATCATAATTCTAAAGATATAAAATTCTTAACAATTCTAATTTTGTAAATAAATAGATAATGAAAATTGTTTATTTATGAAACCACTAAGAAGAAATGTACTTAGCTTAAATATGAAATTATGTTGGTTTTTTATGATATATATTAGTGTGAAATAGTTTAAGACATGAATATGATAGTGTGTGACTAGAGGTATATTATGAAACTATTTTTGGATAGGACATCACCCCCTTAACAACAGTGTAGGGTGGTTGTGTTTGTTGACCACTTGTCCTAGTTGACTATGACTGATATTTGACAATGAAAATAAAATAAAGATATAAATTTTAAAGTGAAAAATAACTTTAATGATCCTAGAATATTCTTGGATAGGATCACTCTCCATAGAAAATAACATAGGTTGGCCATGCCCTTTAAATGTAGACTTATCCATGTTGAATATGCATAAAATTTGACCACTCTACATTTTGTGCATATGTTTCTTGATTGATATGAGATGATTATGTTCATATTATGCCACTCAAATTTATTTATTTTAATCTTGTTTACTTTATAAACCCTAGGGGCATTCTTGATAGTTAAAACCTAGAAAATAATAGGGAGAGTGTAATGGATTGATCTGACCCAAATCACCCCCTTGATGATTGAATGTTATTTACATATCCAAATACTGTAAAGAAGGAAATTAAGTCACATTTAGTTCTCTCACATAGATTGATTATGAAATTGTGTTCCTTTACTATATGTATGTAGCTCTAAATATGGATTTAATTCTTGGTAATGATATCTCTTGACTTACTTTGAAATACTTTAGAATTGGCTTATGGTTACTCCTTTTGAATGAACTTGAATTTGGGAGGAATGTTTTTCTCAGTATGTAATAAGGTGTGAGTGTCAAGATAAGAACCTAGTAGGAATAATGAATAACCTTTGATGTTTATTTATAGGAAAACCTTTTGATAATTTCCCTTATCCAACCTTATGAATTGTGTAGGAAGATGTAAAACAATATTTCAAAATTTAGAAACTAGCCATTGCTTGTTATGAGACATGACCACTATAGGTAAACATATCCATAGTAGTAGACCTATCCAGAAAAATATGTTTAAAATTAAACAAGCTGTAGAAGTGCTAGGGAAGATTTATTCTTCACATCTTCACCCTTACCTCTTCTCATCCAACACAATTTTATAACTTGTTAATCCTTTTTTTTTTGGATGTACAATTTTATGTTTTCATATCTTCATAACTTATGTGAATTTGTAGATTTATTGAAAGTTTTTGCCTTTATGTGTTTATAGTTTTCATTTATTCATATATTCATTGTATTCATAAGTATCTTTGAAGTTATTTCCTTTTGTACTTCCTATGCATGGATAATCTTCCAAGATTTTTTTCTATTTTAAGGAAATTATTGTTAATTTTTTGTGTTGTTAATAGAACAAATTATCTTTGTAAGTCCTACATGTAGCTTCCAATCTTATTGAATTACATTTTTTATTGTTTCTTCCTTGTTACATGTATATTATTTCTTTATTTTTAGTCATCCCCAAAGATGAATATATGATTTTTTTATTATGCATACATAAAAAATCCAACTACAGTAATGCATGCTCATATATCATTCTACCCAATAGTTTTCTATTGATTTATCATCCACCCACAAGCATTCATATGTGATTTTTATTTATTTTAATTAGTTTATTTAATTCATTTATGGAATTATTTCTTTGATTTATTACTGATTCAACTACCATGTAGGTTTATGGCAATATGGAGCATCACAATAACCATAGTCTCAAAAAAATTCAATTAGTTTATTTTAAGTAATGCATGCCTTATTATAAAATATAAAAAATAAATCAATTTAGTGTTCATTTATAGAATCACATTAATATGTTATTTGCATACATAAAACATTGAAAGGACCCCAAAATATCAATTTTTATTCATTTACAACATTATATTAGTTTGTCATTTACATACATAAAGAATTGAAAAGAGAAGAAACCATCTTGTTCATTTCTCACATTACATTAGTTTTCCATTTTCATATATAAAATATTGAAAAAAAAATTAGTTTTTGTTCATTTCCATCATTACATTAGTTCATCATTTGCATATATAAAACATAAAAAAACATATATTCATAAGTTCAAGTCAAAGTGTACAGGCATTATCTCTATTTGGGCCAAGTTTAAGAGGGTTCATAAGTTGCAAAAGCCAAATTATGTAACTCTCATGAGAAACTTGTCACTTCTCTTTCCTGCACCTTTATCTCTTCTTCTCACACATTTATTTATATATTCAATCATAATAGGATATATTGGTATCCTCCACCTGGGTATGGTGAATCCCTACCCATTTTCAAGCCTTTAATTAATGAGAAAAGTCTAGTTTTACCTCCTCCTTTGACTGGTTTCAATGTGTGTGCATGACTTTTTTGATCTTATCAAGTGATTATCTTTGCTTAATTGGTATGTTGTCCTTGTCTAGAATTCATTTTTAGTTTTAAATCCTTTTTTTAGGTCTTTTGAAGTTTCTAAGTAAGATGTGAAGGTTAAGTGAGTTGTATTTTCACTAGTCTCATGATATGACCTCTTGACTAGTCTTCTTAGCCCAAGCATTTTTTACAACCTTTATGTGAAATAATGATATAGAGAGACATATTTGGAGTAGTTTTTATTAAAAATTAGTCTCATATTTTAAGTGATAATACATAATTTTTTCATCAAACATGGACCCATCCTAGAAAATCAAGGACAACTATCCTTAGCTAAAGACAATATGAGGATAGTATAAACTAGTTTGAGAATTTGACTTGGCATATTATTCCATAGGTTTTTATATTATAGGTTATATATTTATATTACCTTTATACCATGTTGAGATATCTATATTTATTACACATATTTATAGTTACTCATATCATACATAATGCTAAATTGGATTTGTTACTATACTAGGATGTAACATCAATACATATGGATAGTGTATAATAGTTTTCTCTTATTTTATGCTTCAATTATATTGTTACTCTTACATAATAGTAAATTCATTTATTTTATATTATATTTATGTAACTTGATAAAAACTATATAATTGAATACATAATTAGATTTTAATGGTTGATTTTTTTTTTGGTAGTGTAAGTTTGGGTCTAATGACTCTTAATTACCATGAAATTCATCATTTGATTCACCTTTATTTTCTAATTATTATGTGGGTTTGTAAATTGCATAATTCTCCCCATATTTATGAGGGTTTGGTAATATTATCTTCCTAATCAATGTCTTGCATAGTTATAAAAATTTGGGGCAAAGTCAACTCAAATCTCCATGTACTTGAAAAGGGAAGTATTTTCTTCATGATTCAAACAACAAGAAAAAATATCCAAATGATTCAACAAGGAATCATTATCTCCAAAAAATTTCAAGGACAACATGGTTTTCACCAGCACATAGGTGTACTCCCTCATTAAGCTCTACTCAATGGCCATGGCATTACTTCTATAGAACCCATCATGTGGTTGTTGTTTCTTTTATATTTATTTATATGGGATATTACATCGCATATTTATCACCACATTTATGAGGGATCGGTAATGCTATCTTCCCAACCCAAGGGATTGCATAATTGCAAATATTTTTGGCATATTCACCCAAAATATTCATTTGTTTCAACAAGGAAGCACATTTTATACATGGTTATAAAAAGATGAACCAATCTCTAAGTGCTTTAGCAAGGAAAACAAAACTTCTCTAATTTATTTAGGAAGGAAACATCATCTCCAAAAAATTACATGGACAACATGATTTTCACACACATAAAAGTGTACTCCTTTATTGATTTTAATTTTTAAATTTTTAAATTTATAATTAAAATGTTCAATCTATGGATATTGAATACTACATGTTTTTATATTGAGTAACCTACATAATTGGATATTCTTATGAAAGATATATTATGTTATATAAACTCAGGTATAGCTTTTTTATACTCTATGAATTCCACTACTATAATAAAATGGGGGAATTTTTAGTTACTAAGATATGGTATTAATTAAATTACAATAACAAGATTAACATACATTTAACACACATGACTTATGTGCATAAATATGGTCCTATCCTACCATTATCTCACATGTACATAATAAATTATGAGATTTATCCTTATATTCTATGATTACACACATATAATATCCTTGCTATCTATTTCAAACATACTCACTATCCTACACAAACATATCTATTCCTTCAATTTAGTTCTCCTACACATAGGTTAGTAATGTTAGATTGGGTCAATATCATAAGTAGATATTAACCTTAGCCTAACAATATTGATCCTTAGCAAAAAAGATTAATTTTCAAAATAAAATATATAATTATGGTTTTCCCATCTTCTTATCATGTTGGTGGCATGATAAATTACACAATTGGACACACACACACACACACACACACACACACACACACACACACACACACACACACATATAATTCAAGGTCTTATTTAATAAGGGACTTAGGAACTTATCCAATACACATATATACAATATTACACTTTAAATAAATCTATCCTATTCTTTAAAAATTGTAGATTAGTCATTAGGAGTAGTCACAAGATAAGGTTGAATCACACCAAATCTAAGCCAAATAAAGTGTTGTCAAATATCTAATCCAATTCATTAGATGCATATATATAGTGAAAGATCACAATTTTAGAATTTCACTAGAATGGAGAACTACATATATCTTGATTTTTATCCTCAAAGTATCCAATATGTATCCAATGGTCAATCATCAAACAAGGGTGATTGAGGTTAACCTACCCCCTTACACTTCCCTATTTTTTGTAGGTTTATATCCCTCATAAGCACATATAGGGTTTTAGGGTGAATGAGGTTTATTTCTAGGGTTGTGTACATCATCAAGGTGTATTTATCACATACAAATATTTTAGATAAAATTTAAGGTGACTATATGGTCACTAACCCATCTTTCATCAAGGTCAGTATTGATAGTTGATAGTGACCTAAACATGACAAAACTGACCCTATGCAAACATAAACCTAGTCCTTGAACAAAAAAAATCACAAGCCTACTTCAATATATTTTTCACTTCCATAATACAATCATGATCAAAAAATCAACCAAAAAAGTTATGTATTTTTAAATTGTTTTACTTACTATATTTAGCATGTGCCACTTGTCAAATATTATTCAATTTCACTATTTTACATCTAGATGTATGATTAAATTCCATACCCATATTTATGAATTCACATACTAGTTTATATCCTATTAAGGTTTATAAAAAAATAGGTTAAAACATGGGTTCACCAATATGTTTTATATAATTTTGAATAAATGCAACCCTAATAGGATAAAACTATAAAAATGTTATATTTCTTAAGATGTATAATAAACTAAACAAACTTTAGTGTAACTAGTATATTTTTCCTTATTTTTTGTAACTTACTATCTATGGAAATACTAAAGGAATTGGGTACTTATCTTCTTTCTTTAATGTGTATTTTTGTGATAGGGTAAAATCATCAATATCTATTAGGAAGGGGAGTGTGTGAATTCTTAGATCTATAAATAGAGTGCCTACATATATTGGGATGGGTATATTCTTCCTAGATGCTTCTATTAGTGCATAACCATTTGTGTTTTTTGTGTTGTTTATATCATTATTTTGATTTTTTTGTCTATTGATACATGTAATCTATCATGAATTTATCTTTTTTCTCCTTTATTTAAAACCATAGCTCTTTGAACTATAAGATGAAATCATTATGTAAAAGGAAACTGGATGAAATGGATGGATTGAGATAACCTCATCCACCATTTGTGTCTAAGTGTTATCTACATATCAAATACTCTAAAGAGGGAATTCATCCTAAACATATTTATCCCACCTGGTTGAGTGTGTGAGATCAATGTAATACTAGCATGTAGTGTAATATTGTGTATCTATTTCAACACCTGAAAAAATGTGATTTGACCTTATAGTGTTATTCAAAATTATATTATGGATTGATCCTATCATGAATTCCATATTTAGAAACAATAACATAGTTACTCATAATGTGTAGATTAATTTCTAGTGATAGATATATATGTTAGAGGTACAATCACTGAAAGGGGCGTGAATTAGTAAGCCTAAATAATACAACTCCAATTTCAATCTTTAAAAACACTTAATCAATTACCATAAGCATTCATGAAGCATACACATCATTCATAGAAATGAGTAAGAGAGATAATGCAATATTAATCACATAACACATAACATACACAGGAAACCCTCTTGGGAGAGAAAACCCACTAGAACCTACAATTGGAAAAATGTCATATAATAAAAAGAACCAATTTAGATGAGCTATAAATAATTAAGGAAATACAATCCCTATTTACTGAGACTATAATCCCACAAGGTGATACAACACCTATCTATCTATGCTACAACAACAACCAAACTTTTAACAAGTTTCACCTTACAAGGAGGCTACAACAACCTTAGTTGTTGAGCTACCACAACAAAACATATAAACACATCCACCTATGAACTGATGTCTTTAACACCTGATGATGTACCTATGATTATCACTCTTCACCTTTGCTCATACTTAAACAATAAAATCACTATTTTATAAAATGAATAACAACCTATAGGTCATAGAAATAGTCCTTAGTATATTTTTATCTTCAATTCATACATAGGGAACTCTACCCCTCCTTCAATCCATAATTCACACACATAAGCCTCTCTCAAATCTCTCCCAAGTCTCTCATCCTTGATTCTAGAAACCAACACATTTAGTTTCACTATTTATAGAGCAAACATGATAATCACTATGATGCTTGACTATATCTTTACTATTTGTAGAACCTAACAATGTGACCTCTCTATTCATAATTATATCACACCATACCTTTTTCAAGAAATATATATTGCCTTATCTTATTTAGATATAAATTTGTAATATGTCCTATGTCATGACAATTAATTCACTTAACTCTATTCACACCTTTTGACTGATAAGCCCCATCATAGTCCCATGCAAAGTCATTTCTAACAGGTCTCTTGTATTCTCTAGACCTATGACCAAATTGACTACATGTATAATAGTAACCATTGAATCTTACATACATCATGGTATTTTGATATCTAATTTGATTTGTCTTTATTCTACAAGCACCTTCATTCTTTGTCTGATGATTTATCTTCAAATTATGATTGTCTGGTTCACATTAGTCTTCATAATGTCTTGAGTTACATTCTTTTGTTCTTCTTCATATCCAAAACTAGTTATATCACTAACATGTTTTTGACCACTCACAATATTGTCTAGATCACATGATATCTTTTCAAATATCATGAATTTCTTCACCTTAATAGATGTGTTTTCTAACTTAAATTTTAAAGACTCATTTTTAGAAACATACCTTAAATATTCATCTTCTTTGTCTTTCAGACTTATAGATAGGATTTTTAGTTGATGAATAAGATGCTTGACCATATCTTCATGCTCCTTGGTATCTTCATTCAATATTTCCTCATACACACTATATTTCTTCTCATAGTCTTTGATTTGAAACTTCATCTTCTTATTGATCTTTTTATCAATCTTTAATTCTTCAAGATCATTAGTCAATGCAATCTTATAGTCTATCTCACCTTCATCATCATCTCAATTACTCCACGTAAACTCCTTTTGATGTGAGAAACTTACTTACTCATCCATGAATAAAGCTTCATCTTCAACACAACCATCATAATCATCATGATCATATTTTGAGTCACTGTCTTCATTCTCATTTGATGATCTACAATCTTCTTTGGTGTAGAGACTCTTCTTATTTTTTAAGGGTTTATTCTGGTTGTTATAATTTATGAATCCTTTCTTCTTATATGTCTTCTTTTTTTTATCTTGTTCATCATCATGCTCTTCGTTATCATTATTCTCATGCATATGAGGGAACTAATGAGAAAATTCCCTAACTTTCCATAGTTGAAACATTTTAAGGGTAGTTTACCCTTATACTTCCCTGAGCCTGTGTTCAATTTCCTAGTAATTAAAATAATTAGTTGATCCTCGTGAATATTAGATATGTCATTGTCTTTGTATTGATTACCTTAGAAATTTTACTTTGGCTTCATTTATATCTTGAAAGATTATTCTTTATTTGGTGGTTTATCATCATTTACTCTCATCTCATATGTTGTAAGGGTTCCATGCAATTGATCTATCTTCAACTAAGTAAGATCATGACTCTCTTCTATAGAAAATACTTTTGAACCAAACTTGAGAGATATAGAATTTAATACATATTGGACTAAAGTGGCCTATTGAAGGTTCTCTCTAAGAATTTTTATGATTTTCATAGTCTCATCAACTCTCTATATAATGGATTCCATAGAATCTTCTTTTTTCATCTTGAGAATTTCAAATTACCTTCTAGGAGTTTGCAACGTAGTAATATTGACCTTTGAATCTCCTTCATAAATGATATAAATTGTTTCCCATATCTCTTTAGTATATTTACAATGGATTACTTTGGTGAATTTAGTCTCTATAAGCCAAAAAGTGATGGCATTCATTTCCTTATAATTGTCCTCAAATAGCTTCTTATCTACAACACTAGATGAAGGAGTAGTAGGATCAACATAACCATCCAAAATAGATTACCATACATCAAAACCTAGGGACTTAATGTATGTCCTCATCCTTTCACTCCAAAAAGCATAATTAGTTCCATTTAACATTGGTGCTTTCTTAGTAGAGAAACCTCCTTGATGACTACCCATATTGTACCTAAGATCACCTTTAAGTTGTCAAGAATTTACCAAAGGACTAGATTTGATATCAATTTTTAGAGATAAAATCACTGAGAGGTTGGGGTGAATTAGTGAGCCCAAATAATCCAACTTCAATTTTAATCTTTAAAAACACTTAATTAGTTACCACAAGCATTCATGAAGCATACAAATCATTCATAGCAATGAAAAAGAGAGATAATACAAGATCAATCACATAACACATAATATATATGGGAAACCCTCTTGGGGGATAAAACCCACTAGAACCTACAATTAGAAAACTATCCTATAATAACAAGAACTAATTTAGATCAGCTGAAACTAATAAAGTAACTATAATATCTATTTAGTGAGATTACAATCCTACAAGGTGCTACAACACCTATCTAGCTAAGTTGCAATAACAACTAGACTTTTAAAAAGTTTTAACTTGTAAAGAAGTCACAACCAAATTATATGTTGATCTACCATAATAAAAACTATGAACATATCTACCAATGAACTAATGTCTTCAACACCTAATGAT
>JARHVA010001773.1:1195000-1317500 GCA_037957365.1 Torreya grandis
TTACTAATCCTTTATTTATAACTCCTAAATCCACACTCCTTTAAAAAATGTTTACAAAAACATACAAGCTAAGGAATACAAAATTTAATTAATTTCCTAAAGGTATTATTGATGTGTGTCTTATGTACACCCTTAGATATTATGAGTAGCCTATAAAATTTTAGTCTATCAATAGAGGTAATCCCCACTCAAAGACATGAGTTGTAGGTATGGGTTAAACAATAAGGTAGTGTAATAACAAGTTGAACATATAGGTTGTTAACTAGGTGTGTTAGTGGGTGAATGAAACCTAAAAAGGAAATTAAAACCTAATTTACTTGGATGGATGGACCTTGTTCTAAAGTGGGTATATCTTAATTAAAAAAAACTTCAAAAAGAGAGGGAAGGGTAGAGTAGAAAATAAAGCTCTATGGTATTAATGGATTATTTTCAAGGTTGGTTTCTATGTGGATAAGTGTTTTATAACTAATTATCATTGATAATATCTATTTTACATTCACATACAAAAAAATCATTCAATCTTGGAAGATATAATATAGGGAACTCAAATATCTCAGCTAAAGGTTTCTCCTTCTAGATTAGTCATTGCACACCTTACTAATGATAATATCTCAAATTAGAAATATATCTATGGAAGATTTTGAAAACCCTTAATCATGATTATATCTTAGATTAGAAAGGTATCTAGGGAATATTTTAGTCACACCTATATGACTATATCAAATGAAAATTCTTCTACACCCTTTAAAAATTTAAATAGTCAACCTATTTGCATACAATCAATAATACTTGCTAATTATTCAATAGTTGTTTCACATATTTAATAATCATATATTAGTGATAATAAAAGGAATTATCCATATATATTGAAAAATAAAAATTACTAAATCAAAAAACCAATAAAATAAACACTTAGTTATATAGAATTAGAATGAAAACACATTTACATAGTTGCATGACAATCAAAAATGACTTCACACTCTATTGATAATTTTCCAACCCAAATTAAATGAGGGATTTACATGTATAAATAGACCTTGGGAGGAGTTTCATCATCATCCAAGTTCATCCAAAACTCTAAGTTGCATGTTAGGAATCATAAACCTTAGTTCCAATTTGATGCTAAAAATTACATGTACAATGAAAGTTGATCACAAATGTGTCCAAAAATAGATTTGTCCACATGATTCCATGCAATGTGTGAATTATTAAAAACTACTTAGGATAAATTAAGTATGAAGAAAATGTAATTACTTCAACTAATCTTACATGCAAAATTACATACAAAATTAACTTTAGATAACTAAGGCTTATTCAAATTTGTGGATTACATGACTAAACTTGATATGATAGGAGGCACCAAAGTTGATGGTAGAGTTGAGATGGGAGGTGGAATCAAGCCATAAGCTACCACCTTAGCCTTATTTTTTTCCTTTAATTCCTAGTAATATTTGAAACTAACTCCATGCTGAAACCTAATGATGTCCATGTTCAAAAGAGGTTATTGATGCACCATATTTTCTTGCTCCAATAAACATGCATGTTTGCCATTGGTGGCTTTAAAATTGACTTGAGATATTTACAATTATGTGACCTTATTTCTTGTAAAATTTATCTCAACCTTAATTTATTATAGTTCAAACCCTTGAATATTTTGTTTGAAATTAGCTAAAGATTTTTGGAGGATTTGATCAAAACTGGCTCTACTTATTAGTTTCCTTAGTCCCTCTCGGGAAAGTTTTAGTTCATCCAAAATCTAAAAAATTATGTTTTCATCCTCTGTAAACTTTGGTATTATATCCTTTTCACTTGTATCCCATTATCTTTCCTCTTGTATTTATATGACAAGAAAATTGAGGGTATGGATGTCTCTAATGGCATCATCAAGTTCAAATGGATGTAAGCCTTATTTTTTGTATACAAAATAATAAATTTCAATTTATTTTCATCCTCTTTTAAAGAATTAAACAATTTGGTTGTTCGAGTAATATGAGGAGCTAGTTTAACCCTCATTGAACAAATAACATCTAGGATATTATAAAATCTTGAGTCTACCTTCTGGATATCTATCTCAATTTATCTAAGAACATGAACAATTTGTTGTTGTTCCTAGACTTTATCTAATTCTTGTTGTATCTCTCTTCTATATTTATTGATTCCCTCATGAATTTCTAAAAAATATTATTTTTGTGTTTACAAATAAGATCTAAAATAGTTATTGTAATGAGATTAACCAAGTCTCTTGTTCTTTTTATTAGATAAAGAGAAAAAAATCTTGTCTCTCTTCTAAAACTATTCCACTACCAACATAATCTTTTATCTTACTCTTATTAACTCTTTAGATATTTCTTTTAGACTTGTAAAATATTGAGCTTAAATTTGGCATCTCAATTATTATTAGATTTTTCCTTTGGGAGGCTTTATATTCTAAGTATGTGGCCCACTATGGGATCACCAATTGAGTCAATTTTAATTCGCTGAGTGGCCTTGGAATTAGTCTTAGCCAATAGGTCCCCTAAACATTGACTTGAATATTTTACATGTGAGGGCTTTAGTAGTGATGGAAAAATGATATTATACTAGTTAACACCATTAAACTAAAGAATTATATGGATTGTGCATATAGGCTTATTCTTCCTAGATTTCTTGGATGAAACTACAATAGTGGTTTGGATAGGACTGGAATAAGGCATTAGAAGGAATAATTAGGTGGAAGACACATGTAATTGTGCACTTTTCATAACTCCCATAATCTTATTATAATGAAATATTTAGACTTAGGGGTGGTTATTGAAATAATGATACAGGTAACCATAGTGGAAATAGAGACAATTGGTGATAAAGAAACAACTAAATCTAAAGAAATAATTGGAGTTATAGAGATAATAGGACTAGAAGGAAAAACATAAAATTTGGGAACCAATAGTGATGGTAGGACATAAATAATAAGAGAGACATGAAAAAATGAACCGATAAACATGGGAGAAATAAATGACACAACTCAAATTGTAGAAATAATAGGAACTAAAAAGATAGTTGAATCCATATCCTCACCTAATGTATCAATCTTTAGTGGTGTTTTTCATTTTGATCTTTGGAGGATTAGGAAATTAACATTTTTTAATTATTCTTCTTCATCTTCATCAATAGGCTCACTTCCCATTGATGGCTTCTCATGCCCCCTAGTCCTTCTATAGACAGTGTATCAATAGTTTTGCTCATAAGAGGTCCATAGGCCTTAGGTTTCCTCTTATAACATAGAGTTACCTTTTTAGTTGAGGAAGAATACATGAGTGGTGAAAGTTGGGTGTTGGTCTCCTAACTTTGGTTTTATGGAGTTTTCATGACAACCTAATATATAATTCAATGCATATAGATATTTTAGCAAGTAGTTAGCCTAATGGTTTTGATATCCAATTAGAGGATGTATCACAAAACATACACAATTTGGTTGACATCTAACCAACTCCTAGATAATTAGGACATAAATGAAGATCTAAAGAGGGATGGCAAGTGGAGAGTGGGAATTATGGGATCATGGAGATGGTGGTTATGATGATATAACTCTATTTTAATACTCACATGTAGCCTCCACCTTAGAAAAGATGCTCCTAAAGGCCTATATAAAGAGCTTGAGCTAGAAAATGAGGTGATCTAGAGAATTGTAGTGAATCTCTAATAGAATGATTTTAGAACCATGCCCTGTAGAGTTTATTATAGTGGCTATTAACATTGGCTAGAGTTTTAGATAGGCTTAAATATAGAATGGAGGCCACCCTAGCTCTAAATGTATGTTTTCCAGCTCACTTATGAACTGGGTTATGGTTTTGTATGTAAATTTTTATTTTGTACTTTGAACAATTAGTAATGGTGTTGATTTAAAATACATTTGGATTTGTCTTGGTTTAATGTTAGTAGTATTGTTGTGAGGTGCAAGTGAGTTTATGTTATGTCATATTTTGGATAATTATGTTGATCTAAAGTTCATGTGTTTCACTAGTTTCAAATTTTAATGGAGTCTCTATATTTTCTTTATGTCAATATAATTCTACATTCAAAATGGGTATAGATCTATGCCCATAAACCCAACCTTTGTTTAATATTCATCTGTTAAGTATGGAGGATAACTTGAATCAAATTATTCTTGAAAACCAATTAAAGCCTATATGACCCTTGCCTTATCCCAAAATAGGCTTGCACCTATGGGTCTACCCATCAACTAAGTTAACATTGCATTTCTTGAGCGCCCATTTGAAGCCTCATGATATGAGACAACTAGTCCAATGCAAGCCCCGATTCATTCTTAGTTGTGTTTTAGGTGAGTGCATATGGCCTATGCCTTATGTGAATTGATGTCTAAGTAGACAAGTGTTTAAATTTTGAGCATAAAAGAATTTATAATATTCTTGTGATTATTTAAAAAAATACCCTACTAGACTTTTATAACATTTTGGTTCCATTGACAGGACCCATGTTGAATTTTTTTGTTGTGATGATACAATAGGATGATGTACCAACTTTGTCTTGATAACATTAAACACTAGGTCCACTAGGTGGAAAATAGTTTTACACAAAAGCATCTAACTTTCAAAGTACAAAAGCTAAGAAAATGGGTTTAAGATAACCTATATAATGCTTTGTATAAGATATTTTTTTGTTAGTTACCTGAGCATGTTTACAAGTGGTTCACTACATATTTAACCCATAGAAAAAGAAGATATGGATGGTGATATGAGTGGATAAAAGAGTGATTACAGAGGATTAAGACCTTAAATATTGATTGTACTAGAGCAATGGATAAATGGTGGCAAGGAGCTCTAAATAGCTACATGCTTGAGTTCACAACATCAACTTATTCATGCCCTAAGGAAGTAGATACTAGTTATTGTATGATCCTAGAGGCATGTCCATGAATGAGTTTGGTACAAAGATTGAGAAGATAATTATTGATTAAGGTTTTGAAACTTTGGTGATGGATAGATAAAACCCTTTTACATATAAGCTACACAAATGGGAATAGGGGGATGTGTAAGTGAGGCATGATGGAAGGGGATGAACCAATTGTCACTTGAGAGCTCAAAAGACAAGCCCGTAATAAGAGATGGTGTTGACTAATGGAGGATATAGAACATCAAAGTATCGAGAGGACCTATAGTAGATGATAAGGGTATGGGGAAGTATATTTTGGGAAATAGAAATATGAAGATGAGAGGTTTAGTGAAGTGATGGATCGAGCTCGACACTTGACATGTATAGAATTCATTGATTTCTTGTAGAATTTGGTGAGTGCATATATACTTGACATGCCTACCCCTTTAAACCTATGGAACATGATCACATGATGGATCCCCCACTTGAATATAGTATATAAGTGATTTCTGACCATACCAATGCCTCATATCTTATATGTTTTATAACTTTGTTATTGAATAGATTATTTCATACAAGGAGGTGAGAACAATTATCTCTAGTACAATGCTTGTTATCTCAACACAACATAAATTAAAAACAAGTATGCTAACATAAATGATGTTAATAATTCAAGGTGGGAAATAACCCATAGGAAATGGTCTAGTGCCGCTATCAATTAGCACAATATTAGTAACATTGATTATGACAATAAGAATGATGGGACCAATGCCTAACCCCAAGGGTGGAGGAACTATAAGAAACATTCTAGGATGAGTAAGTAACATACTTGGTAGAACAAGACCACCTCTAGGAGTATAGGAACATGGGGAAAAGTGACATAAGTACCATCTATACCCCCATAATAGATCTATTATAAAATGGATGTGCACATGCTAAAGTATTAAATCATGGAAAATGTTATGTAGAATATGTTGAAATGTGAATTATAGTGGTGTGTACAAGGCATAACCCAATCATATTGTAAGGCTACTAAGTTTTTAACCACATTATTTGATCATGCCTACACCTAGTACAAATTTTTTGATCCCAATCAGGACATGATTGACTATGATACCTTGAAGGATGTATTCCTAAAGGAGTTCAACATCCTAGAGTTTGAACAACAAACCATCAATGTGATGAAATAAATAACCCAATGGCACACAGATAGTGTGCACTTATATAATGCATAGTTAAAAACTCTCCTATCAAATCTATCATATGATATTTACCCTTCCCAACATGTGTAATGGTTTGTTGGGGGGTTGCTTATGCCATTTTGAAATATGTTTTCCATGAAAAAAATTTATGGACCTTCGAGAAGAATTTGAGTCCATGTTTAGAGCCAATGAATTTATAAGTGAAGAAACTAAGATTAGCCCATTTATAGAGAGTCACACATTGCATCTATGGCATCCTAACTCAAAAAACTTATTGCCAACTTTGTGCATGACACTCAAAATGTTCTATTGTGCACCCACTATGAAGTATAAGGACAATAGTATTAACTACCCATGAAGGAATGCACATGCTCTAATTATAAACTACAAAGTTTATTAAGAAGTTTACAATAAGAAAACCTAACCTTTATTGTAGTGTACTAACTAAATCAACACAACCTATTGTCATTTATGCAATACCTACACCCATAATATTGTTGATTGTCAAGTGAATGATGAAATGCATAAAAACATAGAAAGGGGCATGAAACATGATATATTAACTATGGAATGGAAATCCAACAAATGTAATGATGGATATGACCTAAATAATGAAGGCTTTAGGATGTAACAAGGCACCCAAGGATGAGGTAAAGGATCTAGTGGTAGAAGGTTCCCACCATACTCATGTTATCAGTGTGGCTTAGTAGAGAATTATCAACATGATTTCCCTACACATCCCACTTATGGGTATTGTTAAGGGACATATAAGGTTGAATACTGAACTAACCTTTACAAAAAGTTAACCCAAATAAGGCTTGGTGTAGAAAAGGGTATATGGATGATCAAATGGGAGGAAAATATGGAAAAATAGACCCTAAAGGTGTATCCTGAATGCACAATAAAAGTCAAGATGTAGGAAACTAATCAAAGTGGTCTCACCACTCAGCCACCAACTATGCCAGTACCTAATGTATGCCTTGAGTATGGGGACAAGGGTCAAAATAAATGTGTAACATGACCTAAACCAAAATTTATGCCTTATCCAAACCCAATTCACTAAAAGGAAACACTAAAAAAAATCTATAAGCATAATCCAAAACTTTTAAGGGGAGATATAATTAATGCAAGACCTAGAAGCATAAACCATCATGGATAAGAAGTAAGATAGCTGAGAGGCTAAAGGACAAGAATTGGTTGAGCTCTTATGCCTCTTAAAGATCAAGGGTATGTTACCCCTATTGAATAACTTACTCTTGAAACATGTAGGACAAAATAAAGTTGAGGTCATCATGCCATACATAGAGAGGGAAAAATAACTCTAACACACTCATAATGTTGAATATGACAAAGAACTTCTAGTGGATGCCACTATTGATAACTAGTTTGTCTACAAGGTTCTTATGGACACATGCACTGAGGTCAAGATCTTGATGAAGAATTCTTAGGATAAATGGGTAGTATAGCCTTGATACCTTCACCTCATGCTCTCTTCATGGCCAATAAGTCTTAGGCATAGCCTATCAAGATTCTAAAAAGCATGGCTATAAATATCATGGGTGTTGAATTCCAGGTTGACTTTAAATTAATAGAGTTAGTGGAGTAGGACAACTACCTAATGATTTTGGGAAGGCCATGGCATTATGTTAATAATTTAGACATGTCCTTTAAAATATACTACATGACCTTTTATAATGGAAAGGATAGAGTAGTCATACTTATTTCACATGACCAAAGACCCACCTATGTCAAGAGTGTGGATATTGAAGATGAAATTAGCCATGTCTATAACATCATAGTATAATGTGTCAAGACCCTAGAGCCAAATAATCAAGGAATTTTATCTTGAGAGGATAAATAGTCACCCTTAAACACCATATATGTTTCTTGTGATAGACACATCAAGGAAGCATATGAGATAACTTGATAATGGTAACACTTAATGTCAGCAAAGATGCCAAAATTAATAAATATAGGGTGTATACAGATTTATTGTGATCCTAAAATATGGATTCCTTATGCCAATCAAAGGGGAAAAAGAGTGTTCCAAATTAGTAAGGGAAAGATTAGTTCACTCCCAATGTATGAAATAAGTAATCCTCTAGATGATTATGTCTAAGACATTGAGTCATGCATACCAAAGGAAGTGGATAGAATGGGTGCGCTAGTACTCACATTAAAAAGCATTACTTCTCATTATTAGGTGATGTAGAATCCTAAATTTCCAATTTGGTAGGATGTAAAGGCAAACATTTACACTAGGTTTGGAAAAAATAATGAGGAATTGGACATTTAGGCCTACTCTGGTGAATCTAACCCCATAGCACATGTGTGACTTTATGAAGAAACATGGACTATTTGTGGTGAAGACACCCCAAGGAATTTACAGGTGTATGCCTTATATAGAACCTTAAAAACTTGGGCATGGGAATGGTATGTAGTAAATGAGATGCACCTCAAAATAACAGATTGGGATATACTTTAAGGAGTGGTTTGTTTATATCTTCTCCTTTTCTTCATAAAATCATGAACTAATTAAACCATTACAGATAATTCAGAGTTTAGTGTTTAAGGATACTAATTTACTAGAATAGTACCAAAGGGACATGTTAGGAGAAAAGGGTTAGCACTCCCAACCTTCTTCAAATAAACAAATATAAACAATGGCTCTAGTAATGAAGATGATTCCACTTGGAAATAACACAACTAGAAGAATTTGGATAGAGATAAGAAGTTAGTGTGCTAAGTTGAGGATGGCACCCCAGAAGAAGAAGAACCTACCCATCTTTGCATAGAGAAAATTGAGAGTAGTACATAGGTCATGAATTTACACCATAACACTCATGAAAATTATTGAGAACCATTAAAAACTATCAAGGTAGATATCAACTCAGAAGGAGAACACATAATTGCCACTCTAGGTACTTATTGGTTTGATGTAGAACTGACACATATTATTAATTTACTAAAATAATTTCAATATTTTTTAATGAAAAACTATAAGGATATGAAAGGCATACACCTATTGCTTAGGAAGATGAGCATTAAACTAGTCAAATTCATAAGACTATTTAAGAAGTGACTCGATATAATGAACCCAAATCTTCATGCGAAGGTCAAAACTAAGATCGATGGCATGCTATCCATAGGAGTTGTTTAACTAGTGGAGGAGTCTAAATGGGTCAGCCCCATGGTCATTAATATCAAAAATGATGGGCACATTCAAATTTGTTTTGACTATAGGATGTTGAATGTAGCTTGCATGATCGACCCCTTCTCAAATTTTTTCATAGATGAAGTATTGGAAGGAATCATGTAATGTCCCTTACTTAGGGGCTCCTTTATCTGCACAATAAGCTCTGATACCACTGTAATATCCCTTCAAATATCAAAACAAAGCTCCAAATTGCTTATCTGAATTTCTGCAAAATATCTTCAAATAGATGAATAAATCACAGTATAATTTCTTATTTATTTGCTCATAAGCTTACAATTTGAGATCCTCTGTCAGGTATACAAAGAATATCGAAAGTTCGGCCTTATAGCCTGAATATTCCGTGAACTGGGTTGAATCTGGCACGTCTCGGCCTGCTGTGTAAAAAACACAATCGCCGACGTCGGTTATACTGTCGTCGTCAGTCGACCTGTAGTGGTCCCCTTGCCGACGTCGGTGATGAGTCGACCGATGTCGGTCTCTGTAAGTTCCTGTTCGCCGATGTCGGTACCTGAACTTTTTGTAGATGCGTACGGATTTTTCGCAGATCTGTACGGAAGTCGTACGGCCGCTGATATAACACACCCTGTATGCCTGAACCTGATCTGTAATACTATGATAACTTCTGGGTGAAGTTATCTCTCAATTTGGCAATAGATTGGTTGATCTTTCACAACCTCTGAATCGCACACAATGAAGAGTTGACATTCTTCACTGCAATTGGAATCCTGGAACCCTTGGCTCAGTCTTCACAGAAGAATTTCTTAACAAGAATCAATATCAATAATAAGCATGGATACAAACTCTCTTCCATGAGAGATTCTTATGCACCTCCAAAGGTGTGCTTGCTAAAATTAGATTCCCTTAAATTAGACTGGGGATTCCTTAATTTAGAACTAGGGTCTTAAAATTAGACCAATTCTTAAATTAGAATGAGGATCCTAAAATTAGACCCAATAATAAATAATTAATAATTAATAATTAATTATTAATTAATAATTAATAATTAATTAAAATTGGACCAAATAATTAATATTTGATTAAATCAATCAAATATTAATATCTCCTTTAATTCATGTCCTAAAGAGCCCAAACGAAAGCCAAGCCCAGCTCCATCAAGACCCTCTATCCACCTCATCAGCCTACGAGGGTCGCATAATAGGCTAATCATCTACTCTGCACATGTCGACTAAAAAGGGGACATGACAATCCGCCCCTCCTAAAATTGCTTGCCCTCAAGCAATCGCTGAATACCCGGATCCCAAATGAAGTCTCGATCTATAGTGCTATCAACCAACACAAACTCCAGGCCCTGTCCATCACCACTCTCATCCAATGGCGTCACATCACCTCTGTCTCCTGTACGCATATCGTCATCAACATGTGACCCCCCTGTAAAAGAAAGCTGAGCCTCTACCACATGTGCTGACTCTTGAACTGAACTCACCTCAAGACAAAGCTCGCCCTCATATCTCTCCTGTGTTGGTGCCAATGTGCCCTCATCATCGCACTCTATCATGTCATGTAGTATAGGCATCTCCATCCGATGAAAAAACATATGCTTGAAGCTGCTGCCCCGTATTGCCTTAAGAATATGTGTTTTCCCATCAACCTGAAAACGAAGCTCCATATCTTTGAGATGAAGAGTAACTTCCTCAAATGAATGAAGCCACTTCATACCCAAGACTAATTCTATGTCCCCCATGTTCACTACAAAATAATTAGCCTTGAACTCGTAGTTGTTCAAGCGCAATGGGAGATCTCTAATCATGCGCTCACACCTAAGAGTGTGACCATCGGTGACCTTAACTCTAATCCCCTCAAAATCTTCGATAGTGAGTCCACGCTCCTCCACCAATCTAGCATCTATGAAATTATGTGTGGCTCCTGTATCAAGAAGGGTGGTAACCTTCTGCCCTGCCAACACTCCACGGAGTCTGAATGACTCATCTGACTGAATGCTGGATAGGCGTGCCTCCTGTATATGAAGCTCTAAATCTGCCTCTGCCTTAGGATCTAAAGCCTCTGCCTCCTCAGAACTACCCTGCTGTTTGGAATCTTCTGATTCCGCATCCTCATAATACGCCCACATCACACGATTTGCTTTGCCCTTAGGCCTCAAAGGGCAATCGTGATGGATATCATATGGACCTTTGCAGTAGAAGCAAAGCTTCTTCTTGCGTAGATCATTAAGTGCCTCACGATCCAAAGGTGGTGCTGCTGGATTGGCCTTTGAATCATTTTTAACCCCGGATTTATCTATGTTAAAATCTGGTCTCTCTGTATCCCCGTTGGAGTGCTTATGGTCTCTAGATGAAGAAGTACCTCTGGAGTTAGATATACTTGATGGGGCTGCCATCTCCATACTGCGCGCCTTCTTCATAGCTTCTTGTAATGAAGGAGGATCAAAGCCTTTGATCCAACCTCTCAATGGTTCTGTCAATCCCTCCATGAAGAGTACTACTAGTCGCCTCTCTGAAATGTCAAGAACCATGACTGATAACTTCTGGAAGTCACCAATGTATGACTCTAGACTGCCACTTTGGCGCAACTGTGCCAACTCTCAGAAATAGGACTCTGGATCCCTCCTGTCAAAACGCTCTACCAGCCTATCCACAAACTCTTGATATGATGTGATCCGATCATGATGGAGTGTCACCATCCCGTGGTGCCACCAATCGTGAGCTACTCCCTCAAGATGTAGTGTCGCATATCTGATAGCATCTTCCTCACCCATTGGCCGCAATGTGAGAAATGTATCCAGCTTACTAACCCAGGCCTGTGCTGTCACCTTACCACTACCGTCAAATGTTGCTAGTGTGAGCCTACTCGTAGCCTGCTTCAGATCATTGTTTTGGGGTCTTGGTCTCCCATTCTGTCGACCTCGGTAATGTTCTTTCCTTTGTGTGAGGAATCAGTCAAAAGTAATCATCTCCCTGACCACATGTGGTAATGACTCCCACTCTTCAGTCGCTGCCCTAAGTGTGTCCGTAAATGTCTCCTCATGCTCCTCACCTGCTATCACCTCCTCTACTTCCTGTCTCACAAAGATAGGCCTAGTAGGCCTATTCGCTGTACGAGAAACAGTCCCATGGCCTCGCTGTGATCCTGCAACACTCCTGATATCTTCACGGTGTGGGGAATGTCTCCTCGGAGAACCCAATCTTGGCAGTGCTGCTGCCAACTGCTGTAATACGTGGTTATTCTGCCTTTGCCCTTCTCATAGTTCTCTAAGAGTAAGTAAAACCTCTGGATCATCTTGATCTCTCGGATGGTGAGGAATACGGGCCCTGCCAATATCATCACCCATATCTTCTGGCGGTTGTTCTAGAACTTGAGTACCTTCAAGTAAAGCTTTACTACGTGTGTAATACCCGTGTGGTCGCAACTCTTGTGGCTGCATAAAATTTCTAAACCCTCAGGATGGCAGGATTTAGCTCTGATACCACTATAATGTCCCTTACTTAGGGGCTCCTTTATCTGCACAATAAGCTCTGATACCACTGTAATATCCCTTCGAATATCAAAACAAAGCTCCAAATTGCTTATCTGAATTTCTGCAAAATATCTTCAAATAGATGAATAAATCACAGTATAATTTCTTATTTATTTGCTCATAAGCTTACAATTTGAGATCCTCTGTCAGGTATACAAAGAATATCGAAAGTTCGGCCTTATAGCCTGAATATTCCATGAACTGGGTTGAATCTGGCACGTCTCGGCCTGCTGTGTAAAAAACACAGTCGCCGACGTCGGTTATACTGCCGTCGTCGGTCGACCTGTAGTGGTCCCCTTGCCGACGTCGGTGATGAGTCGACCGATGTCAGTCTTTGTAAGTTCCTGTTCATCGATGTCGGTACCTGAACTTTCTGTAGATGCGTACAGATTTTTCGCAGATCTGTACGGAAGTCGTACGGCCGCTGATATAACACACCCTGTATGCCTGATCCTGATCTGTAATACTATGATAACTTCTGGGTGAAGTTATCTCTCAATTCGGCAATAGATCGGCTGATCTTTCACAACCTCTGAATCGCACACAATGAAGAGTTGACGTTCTTCACTGCAATTGGAATCCTGGAACCCTTGGCTCAGTCTTCACAGAAGAATTTCTTAACAAGAATCAATATCAATAATAAGCATGGATACAAACTCTCTTCCATGAGAGATTCTTATGCACCTCCAAAGGTGTGCTTGCTAAAATTAGATTCCCTTAAATTAGACTGGGGCTTCCTTAATTTAGAACTAGGGTCTTAAAATTAGACCAATTCTTAAATTAGAATGAGGATCCTAAAATTAGACCCAATAATAAATAATTAATAATTAATTAATAATTAATAATTAATAATTAATTATTAATTAATAATTAATAATTAATTAAAATTGGACCAAATAATTAATATTTGATTAAATCAATCAAATATTAATATCTCCTTTAATTCATGTCCTAAAGAGCCCAAACGAAAGCCAAACCCAGCTCCATCAAGACCCTCTATCCACCTCATCAGCCTACGAGGGTCGCATAATAGGCTAATCATCTACTCTGCACATGTCGACTAAAAAGGGGACATGACAAATCATAGGCTACAAAATATACAAGTTTAATGTTAGATTTTCATGTTACCATCAAGTCCATATTGAGGAGGAAGACAAACCAAAAACCACCTTTGTGACCAATTGGGGATGTTTTGTGTATGATGTGATGCCCTTTGGGCTGAAGAATGCACTAATAGTTTTCTCTTAGGTAGTAATCATTGCATTCAAATAATTTATTCACAAGTTACTCTAAGTGTGCTTAGATAATTAGACAGTGTATGGATTGATAAAATATCACTATAATAACTTTTTCCTAATGTTTACAAGGTGTTGACAATTACAAATCTCTTTGAATCTCAAGAATTATATTTTTATGATGCCATTTGGCACATTTCTCAAGCATATCATATATGAGGATGGTTTACTCATTTATCCAACTAAGGTTGTAATCGTCCTTTAGCTTCAAACACCATCAATATATAAAGACATATATGCCTTTCTTATACATTATAGATATTACAATAATTTTATAAGTAATTATGCTAGGATTGTTGCACCACTAGAGGAACTATTGTAGAAGGATGGCCCATTATATTGGGTCACAACATAGGAGGATGATTTTGAGACCCTAAAGATAAAGCTAGCAAGTGTGTTGATACTAAAATTTTCAGTAGGTGACTCCCTTCCATGTCCACATCAATTATTTTGGTACTACAATCGATTCGATTATATCATAATTAGGAGAAGGGAAAATGGATCATCTTATTTATTTTACAAGAAGGAAACTAACCAAGGTAGAACAAAATTACAGCACAATTGAGTGTGATGCATATTTCATGGTTTATGCCCTATATAAGTTTTGATAGTATTTTTTGGTGACCTTATTTATCTTATTTACTAATCACAAGGTGTTTAAGTACCTTATTAACAAGCCCATTTTGTATAGGTTCATTTATTAATGGATCATATTACTACAAGAGATATAATTTTCTATTGTAGTCAACCCTAAAAATCAAAACTCAAGCCCAAACCATTTGTCTCACATCAACTCTAGAGATGTGGTAGTGCCAATTGAAGATGATATTCCTTACATGAAACTCTATAAGATCTAATACATGTCATAAGACTTAGCAGTGATTGTAGCCTTTTTGACCTCTAGATCTATGCCTCAGGCCATGACAACTAAAGAAAAGAAGAAGCTTATGGTTTATGCTACCACATTTTAACTCATTGGTGGGTAATTGTATAAATTATTCCATGACGAGATCATATACTAATGTGTTCGAGAGTATGAATGATACTAGGTACTATAAGAAGCACATGATGGGATTATTAGAGGTAATTATGCTAGAGATGTCATAGTGTAAGAAGTTTTACAATCAAGACTGTGGTGGCTAACTATGTTTAATGATGTAAAGGAATACACAAAAAAGTGTGAGATCTGCTAGTGGACAATAAAACAAAACCACCAAGATGAGATTCACCTCATCCCCATCATTACATAGGTACCATTCAAAAAATGATCCATTTATTTTTTTGGCCTATTACTCCCATCATGAGGCAAACAAGCATAAGGTAGATTTTAGCTGCTATAGATTATTTTACAAAGTGGGTATAATTGGTGATAACAAAAGACTATATAGACACAATGGAAGTAAGATTCATTTGGGAAATATTATCAGTAGGTATGGTGTATGCTTAGCTTGACTAACAAGTATGGCACACATTTCATCAATGAAATAATTTAGATTTTTTTATGAGTACATGGTGGTGCACCATAAAATGACACCCTACCACCCTTAGGCTAATGGCACTATAGAAGCATTAAATAAAATATTAGGTACATGCTTAGAAAAAATCTATGATGTTGGTCACAAGGATTGGGATGACTATGTGTCAATTGTGTTATGGGCCTATTACATGAGATACAAGTACTTAAATAAGGCTACACCATTCTAAATGGTGTTTGGTATAGATTTCATTTTTCCTATGGAGTTATTATTTAATTTATTTTATATCATAAATTTTGGTTGATTAAATGACCAAAAGTCATTAAGTGCATGCCTAGAAGATTTGGAGAGGCTAGACAGGACACATGCCTAGACATGATGGAGCCAACAAATAGAGAAGGCCTACTAAAATACATGCCATGATAAGCACATCAAGGGTAAGGTGTTTATAGAATATGCATCAGTCTTATTTTATGATTCTAAGTACCAAAGAAACCTAGGTAAATTATAGATGAGGTGGATGGAAGCTTATGTAATCCACATCATCTTAGAGACTGATGTATGCAAGCTATTTACATTTACTAGTGAAATACTCCCTAATAATTTCAATGTAAATAGATTGAAATTATACCATCAATATAATGGTTCTTTCACCCTCTAATGTTGGCTTTTTTTTCAAAAGTTGGGTTATTTATATTACGACTAGAATAAAATTGGTGTGAGCCAAATATTTGCTTAATGTTTTCTTTATTTTATGTTATTTGAATAAGAATAAAAAATTTAGGCCTATAGTATAACATTTTTGGTTCTTGTACTCACATATATATAGTTGATTTGAGTCTGATCACTTTTTAAGCACTTATAGCTAGACACCTAAATTTTTGGGTATATGGTAAGTCTACCAAGCTAATTAAATTACAAGTACAATTTGATGATTAAAGAACACATGAAGGTGTTCATGCATAAAAGAACAAAAAATGGATAGTGAGGTGTTATAGGATTAGTGCAATGATTTTTATGGGGTAGGGGAGGCCAAAGTAAGATATAATAAAGCATAGATAAATCAATCGAGATAATGAGGAACACTTGAAAAGAAGCATAGCACCAAAAAATAGATGGAACCTAAAGAGGCTGAACCATGTACAAGTAAATCAATGTGCCTAGGTAACTTTAAGGAAGGTGAGGGTCATTCTATGATGAACAAAGTATAATAAAGTGGTAATTTTTATAGTTGGTACCCACCCAATATCTGGTAATAAGTGACTATTTGTATTGCCTATCACTTCCATGAATAAACTATTAGTAGAGTTAATGTTATGAAATGATACTAGGAAAAAATATTCACAGTAATGAATATATGGAAATATATTTTAGTGGATTTCATATTATTTATTATATTTCATGGATCTGAATGATGCTAGCTAGTAATTTAGTATATGAGAATAGAGTGTAAGATCAAATTTGGTAGAGGTAGGTGGTTTACTAGTTACTTTCTAGAGAATAGAGTAAGGAGCTAAATCTACCAAAATGATATAATGATTTCCCCACAACCTTCCTAAGTGTGAGAAAAATAGTGAACATGAGATTGCATCTCACCCTAAGGTGAAGAGGAGGGAAAAAGAGCAATTTTGAAGGGGAAGTGAGAAAGTATGTTTTGGGAGGATAACCAATCTATCATTAAAGGGGAGGGAAGTTAAAAATATGAACACATAATTTCATTTACCATGGATATGAAGTAGACCAAACACCATTTTGGGCTTTCATAGGGTTAATCAGCTGCACTTTAACTCTAGCAAATTTAGGATGGGGAAGAAAAGATTGAGCATAGAAGCACTAGAAGTGCACAAAGATGTGAAGAAATCAAAATTAGTGAGAGAAGAAGCCACCATAGAATTTGAGGTGTAAATTATATATGGAGATAAAATCATAGATATTGATCTAATCATGAGTGCAAAGGTCACCTACTGAGGAATGGAATACCCACAAGAAGTCATGGTAGGAGAAAAGTGTGTATCTTTTGCCCATGTGTGTAAGTTAAATGAATACAATCATAAAATGAATAAAAACACAAGATCCAAATAAAAATTAGATTTTGGATACATGAAAAAATGCAAAGGAACCACATTATTTTATGTCTCCATCAAATACAAGTTAAAAACCATGTATGCAACATAACTATTTGAGATGCCAAGCTTTGGCAAGCTAGAAGACCTAATACATTTCCTTTTATCATAGGTGCATGGTGACTGGTTCTATTTTTATTAATAGAGCATGAGAATTTTTAAGAGACACATAAACAAAATCATTGGGCTACATTGCTCAGGTATAGATATAAGGGAGATGATGGATGACAATGTAGAAGTGGACAGGGTCATAAAGCTCCTAGGATATTACAAGTCAAGATTTATATTTCCCATAAAAGACATTTAAAACCCAATCATAATGGTGTAAATTCACTTGGTAAGAGCTAAACATTTCCCTAGTAGCTAATGGTCAGACATCAAAAAAAACTTCTTTTGCATTACCCACCACATGGCATAGGGATAACTCTCCAATATCTCTAAATTTGTTGCATAAGATATTATAAAAATCACACAAGAATTCCATATGGTGCATGAGACTTTATAATAGGGGTATATGTTTATCCTAATGTTAATAAAGGAGATAAGTGTGTCAAATGGTGATGATGACCACCTATGGGTGTTTTCACCAAATCACAAATCCCCAGTGCTAAAGTACTAGGACTACATCTACCCCCTAGTTTTTCATAGAAGTACAAAACTAGATTATAGGAGTGGTTTACAAGTATGTAGAGTCCTATAAAAATGAGTGGTACATCACACAAGAACTCCCTTATCAACTGTGAGAACAATAACCTTTACCATGATGCAACACTTCTATGTGGTGTGCCTAGCACTCATAGATGGAAATATTTTAGGTTGAATTAGATTGCCTTATGCATTTTTGATCAAATGCTTCATGGTAGATCTTAAGAGGATCTCAAACATGCAACAAATTAATATCTATGCTAAGTCCATGGATTATGATAAAAATACAATGAAGCAACAATTTATGCACCCAAAAACCAAGGTAACCAAGGATGAGGAGGATGATAGCAATAGACTTGACATCCATCCCCTCCATAGGGTTATAATCAATGGAAAATTTTTAACTTGTACTATGAGATAAATCTACACAAGAAGGGTAGTGATCTTGGAAAATATGATGAGAACCCTCTCTTAGATGGTGATGAAGTAGAGGATGCACCAAAGGTCTAAGCAAAGTCACTCTAGAAGAAATAGAGTGAAAAATTAGAGGAAATTATGGAGCACATATAGTTGAATATAGCCTTTAAGGAACCAATCACTCCACATATTCCAAAAAAGTGCATAACATTCAAGCAAGGGGGTGTTTATTCCAATAAAAATCAAATAAATACTAAGGGACTTATGGCATTCCCCACCCAAACCCTTGCATACATGGAGAAAGAGGCAACCCTAGCACATATAATAGAATAAGATACTAAAAAAGATAGGTTAGGGACTTATATCTTAAAAATAGAGGAAGGTGAAGAGGAGCTCATCATTAGAAACATCTAGGAGGCATTACAAAGTGGTGTGGTGGTAGTGCTAAAAATAATTGATGAAATGTCAAGCCTTACCTCTGGTGTAACCCTGCTAAATATCCCACCAAAGAAGACAATGTTGACATCCAAAGATAAGGCACACCCATCATCCCTTCAATATATAAAGGAAAAAAGAGTGACTTGAAAGAATATGGGACTTAGTGAGGAATATATAAACATGGCTTTGGCACTTAAATAAAAGTGGAAAATTGATCCAGAATAAAAGAAGGTTGAGTTGGAGAAGAGGGCCCCAAAAGTACCCTTGAGCATGGAAATAGGAGTAGAGGTGATCAAATAGGTACTAAGTGGCTCTATAGAATAATTAGAGGAAGTTGTTAAGGCACACTCAAATAGTGAAAGGGTTTTTAAACCAAAAAAGGGTGATGTTGGCACCTTAGAGCAACAAAAGGAGACAATTGAGGAACACCAACATCAACAAGGTAACCTTGACATTGAAGGTATAAACCTTTAAATAAACATTGAGAATACTTAGGATAAATAAATAGATAAGGGGGAAAATTCTGATGAAGAAACCCCCAAGAACTAGACAATTGATTCCTCAGAGGAGTACATTGAAGAGAGCGGTAGCACCAATGAAGGGGAAGAAGTGTACATGGAGGATAAGGTCATTATCATAAAGGGTGATAAAGAGCTCAAACTCAAATAAATAACACCAAATTATTGGGAGGATGAGTATTTATACTTATACAAATCTATGCCCCCAAAATCCACCATGACAAGGACACACAAGTAACTTTCATTTGTGTTGGAATATTACATGTATGAGCCCCAATTCAAGTTGATAAAGGATGGAATTTCAAGCCTAGAGGATACTGAGGAAGGGCACAAATCTCTCCTCATTGACCCATAAGACATGAACCTAGTCTAATCTAAAAATGTACTTTAATAAGAATGGATACAAAATTAATGCACCAAAATGTCATAAAGAATGGCAAGGTGTTGAAGTTGAAGAAACTCCTGAAGGAAGCAAGGAAGGAAGCACAAGCTAACTAGTTCAAACTAAAACAACTTTGTGAGCATGTGGAGGTGGTTAAGGAATTTCTATTGATCAACATCAACACCTTAAACCTATCAAATTTTGATAAAACTTGTGTATTGGTAGAACATATGCTCCCAAGACTCCATCTTCAGCTAGTGCAAAAATAAGAAGAAGAGGAAAACTCCAATGCCACACTAAATAAGGAGTTATTAGACAAGATTTAAGAAGTGGAGTATAAGATTTCCAAGTTGAAGGAAGGAGTAGATATAATAAACACAATATTTTTTAACTTATCAAACCAAGACTCAATGATAGATGTACACTTGAAGAAATTAAATGATGAGAAGTATAAATTGATGACAAAGGTGTACTCTACAAGCAATGTATAAAGGCCATAAATCATGGAAATAATAAACAAGTTGAGTAATTAGATCAAGGCTTAGGAGATAACCCTATAATAACTCTTTCATACCCTATAGAATAAGGCCTATTAGCAAGGGAATATTTTTGATAGAAGTGTGTGTTGATGCCCTTATGTGTACCATATGGATGTCCTTAGAGTTTGAAGAACACTTCTCATTTTAGAATTCTAGGAATTTAGAGCATGAGTAGTAGGTTTTGGCAGCTTATGTTACCTATGGTGAAATAATGGCAAAGCAATGTTTATTTGTTCAACAAAATTTATATTAATTGATGGTTGAGAGACATCATGGTCTAATTCTTTACAAATTGTAAGTATCTCTTTTGATAATAGTGAATTTTGATCAAAGATAAAACTACAGATTAATCTAAATGGACATTCATAAAGAAATTTAAATTAAAGTGATCTAGTTAAAAAAGAAGTAAAAAATAAGGGTAAGGCAGAAAGGAAATAAGTGATTGCTGATTCCTGACTCAAATATCATGACAAAGTTTCAATTATAATTGAACCTACATTTAGCTAGTATATATAATGCAAAATAGCATAAGCTTCGATCTCACCATACACTAGGCAAATTTCTTAGGATAATATGAAATCATATAATTAAGAACTAGATTTTAATTTAAATATTCGTTACCAAAATCAAATAGCATTAACACATCTAAATATAGAACAAATGTGAAGAAAAAATCAAGATCCTTTAACTAATCTAGCATAATCTCATATTAGCAACCTTGTATCAAAAATGCAACTTTACAATTGATGTAACCATTCAAATTCAAGATTTAACACCAACAATTGAGAGAAAGCCACATTAACAATTGACACATCAAATTTTGACAATCTTCTTAGAATTCTTTAATATTATTAATTGATCCAAGATGAAAATTTTCTCAAAAATCTCTCTCTTTACAAGATGGTAATACTACTTTTTATAGAAAGACAAGGCAATATACTAGTCAGTTGTAAAATAAAAATGTACAAAAGTAAAGACAACTATCCTTTTTATACAATATTCTAGAATACATTTGTTTTCCAAGCTAAACTGACCTAGAGCCAATATGCTAACAAACCAGCATATGCCTTACAAAATAATATTATATTTTCAAAATGTTATAACACTTACAAAATAGAATATTAACTAATTGATGGGACCTATGCCTTGATAAACTACTCTTTAATGTAGAAGCTCCATATCTCTTTGATGTTGTTCTTTGACAAGCTCCAAATATATAGGTGGTCTCAATAGACACTCTTCTTCATTGTTAGCTAAAGCCTCCATTTCTCTATCATTTTTGATCATGGCCTCTTTGATTTTCTAGGCCTCAACCACCCTTTCTCCAACATTAAGGATCATATAAGAGATCCTAATATTATTTTACCTGACTAACCTTGACCTTTATTTCAAATTTCTTGGACTACCAAAGTATCCCTATGCTTGAATTAATCATCCTTGATGATGCCTAGGATAGTGGGTTGTGCAAGGTCTTTAAGCATTGTTCCAAGGAGCTATTCAATTCTCCTTACTAGCTCCTCATCATCCTTGAGAAGTCTCTCCAAGTCTTATGACCATGTGTTCAAACCTTGAATTTTCTTAACAATAATCCCAAGAATGGAATTCAAATGCCCCAAATTGATTGACTTAAATCTAGGAATCTACTTTTCAAATCTGATGTTGATCATCCCTATTAGTTTATCCACTAAGGCTTGTCATTGGGTTATTAGACCCTTGACCACTATGTTTTGTTGTGCCAATGTACTTTACCTCATATTTATTGATTTCAAAGATTTAAACATATCATATAAGGAATCTTGAAGCATCTTGATCATTTTCCCTAGCACTTATAAGATGGCATGTGTCTTTAAGTCTTCATTCTCCTTCTCTAAGTTGGATATCCTCTGTTTCATCCCCTTAATTATAACTCTATCTAGATTTTAATGAGCATCATCTAAGATTTCAAAATCTTCTAAATCGATGGGTAGTTCACCAAGATATTACCCTCCAACTGGAGTTAATCATATAAAGGGTTCAACCTTATGGAATGTGAACTCTTCAGTTCCCATAATGGATTTTCCTATTGTTAATCTCTATAATCCAGATGTATCTATATTGAACTATATAGTAGTAGATTCAATATATTTTGGAGGTTTTGGGACCTCTATTTGAGCACTATTTGATGCTCCTAGAGCATCCATCTTCTTTCTATCTGACTCTATAGTGATCACTATCCTTCTCTCCTCCCACTCTTTCATCAAGGCCCTTATCCATGGCTTGATGTCTTCATGCACATCCACACTAATAGATTGGGTTAGAGTCCTTGAATGGGAAAAGGAAGGGATATTTTTCATCTTTTCATAAACAAACCAATTAGGGATTATTGGTCCATGAGTGGGGTACTCCTCACTAAAAAAGTTGATCTCACTTATGGGATGAGTGAGAGTCAACTTTGGCCTCTTTTGTCCAATAGGGATAATTACAAATTATGCTTTCCTCTTCTTTTATTATGCCACTGGGATTAAGTCTAGGGTAACCTCCTTCCCCTTATCTCCCTCAACTTTCTTCTACTTGAACCTGAGCTTCTACAACATGTGCTTCCTCTTCCTCAAATCCATATGCTTCAATAAGGACCTTGAGGGAATCATCTACTATTTCATTAGACTTAAGGGCAATCATATCTATATATTCAATTAGATATGTTGGTTTTTCATGAGGGGATGAAGATTATAGGCCCTCACCAAGCCTTTCTTACAACTTTTCCTTACCAAGACACTATGTAATTTATGTTAGGGGTTGTGATTCTTCTATCTGGGGTTACTCTTGAGGTGGCCTAAAAGGTACAAACAACAAATTTTACTGAAGAGGATGCATTTAACATATGTCCCCTAGTGGCTTTTCATCACTAGTCAATCTATGCATAAGTTTGAGGTTTTGTTTCTTGAATTTGGCTAGTACCTCTTCAAAAACTTTGGACTTGATGTGGAGAGTTTCATAAGGACCAAGTTGATTTTCATAGATTGGATTGGGTAGCTATTTTCTATTTAAATTCTTTCCCACTACATTATTAGGATCTTAATGCCTAAGGTCATCTAACTGGAAAAAAAGAATCTCTATGCCTAGCCATGGTGTCCACGTACTTCCAATATTGTAGGATAGTTCTTCTAATTATCAAATGAAAGGGATAGAGGAGACCTTTCTTATTATCCTTGCATACTCTGTCAACACCATGGAGAAGTTGGAATGTAATTTATTACTCTACTAGATTTTAAGGAACATAGATAGGCAAATTATAAGGTTAAGTTAGAATCTCCTCAATTTTGATTACAGTGCAATTTGGGTAAAGCTAGATGTCTCCCATTAGTTTCACATACTTCTTGATTATAGGGATTACCCTTGGAATTGGGATACTTGTTATGCCTTCTACCAAAGAGGGATAGACATAATCATAAATGAACTATATGTGGTGTCTATATTTGAAGATATATAGCTTTGAATAATGGTGGGATATTATGAATCTTCCCTCAGGTGACTAGTTTTTGATGTGAGGGATCTAGGTGGAGGCTAGTAGAATGTCTAATAGGTATGAAATCATAAATAATTAATTGTTAGTCTTCCTCTTAATGTCAATAAATTATTTACCTATGTAGTTACTGATCATTTCCCTAATTGGAGGAGTGAGCCCTTTCTCTACCATAAAGTAGACATAAGACAACTAGCTCTTATTGACATATGTGGTTGCAAGGGCTCCAAATATTATATTTAATAGGGTCATGATTACCCTAATTCCATCCCTAAATTAGGTAATTATGATGTTTCTAGTAGGGTCTTAAATCACATGGTTCCCTTGGAGCAACCATGGCCTAAATATGGTATCCAGGTCATTCTTTCTAGTTCATTTCTTAATTGTGGGAAAATCCACATGGGTCTTTGAAATATTGTAATACCTATCAAAGGCTAGTGGGTAAATATATGCAACTCTCTTGGAGCTACCCTCATGAATGATCTAGTCATTTTCAATTCTACAATATACAAAAATGGGAGCAAGGATATCAATGTAATGGAGTACCTTTGGTTTAGCAACAAGATGATGGAGATCATCCATTTTAAATACAAATAGGTCATATCACCTAAAAATAAATATGGAAATATTTTATTTTTTTTGGTGATGGATTGTATCTCTTCAATGGTCAAGAAGAGATCAGACCAATTCTTGTTGTTAGTGTTAAAGTATACAGTGTCTAGGTCAGTATCCTTAAAAACCCTACCCTTTCTATTTGTAGATAGATATAATTTTGTCTCATCCCTCAATTATTGTCTTCAAGCTACCATGGATTCCATAGTTATAAATTACTCTCAATCAGATAAGAAATGGTCTTTAGTCTAGCTCTTTTGTGCTCAAATCACTATTGGACTTATTATAGATTCATTGTAATCAATTTGAGTTCACTTCAGGCCCTTTTATGCAAGTCTTAGGGATTTAGAGCTTTAATGGTGGTAGATCATTTGAATTTTGTCTCATGTATGCCTTAGATATGATTTAGACCTTTGCCTTTATACGTTTGCATTTTCAATCACCCAAGATCTCCTATTTTTTCACTTTGTGCTTACATGGTGCTTATATATCATCTATTTGGAACCTTTCATGGAATTTTTAATAAATGTCTTTGAAGAACAAACCATTAGAATTTAAAAAACTCCTTTTATTTTGAACCATTGGATCAATATCCTTAGATCAACATGGGTTTTTTAAAATGATATAGGCCCTTGCTTGTCATTACTCCTTTTTGGTATCAAGCCCCATGGTTCTGCCACTTAGAACCTCCATGGGATTTCTAAGCTCTAGCACCTTTGTTAGTCATATATTGAATTCACATCCTTCATGTGTCAAACCCACAGGTTCTTAGATATCCATTAAAAATTCTTTAATTATTTTTCACTATTGAATCATCTACCATGATGAAGCACAAATTGTTGGATCTTGCAAGGTGCACAAGATTTAAGTCAATACATAGAAATAAAATAAATTAGGCTAAAATTCTTTTACCAAAGTCTATTTCATATTAATAAACATGAAAAGACTTAGGTTGAAAAATTTTATGCTAAGTTTTAAATCATAAATGTCCCTTTGAATGACATAAAATATGCCCCTTTTAGTCTAAGTAAAAAGGCTAGATGAGACTATTTTTTATAGCCGCATGAACGTCAAAGGAAGCCTCTTGTATGTTCAAGTGATGTTCATAAGGATGTAAAATTTAATCTCATGAATTATTTTAGGTTTGATGGGATTAAAAGTTAAATTCATGCAAACATCAATGATGGCCTCACAGACATCAAATGATGTTTACATGAACATCAAATTTAAGCTTGTCAAGTTCATGTGTTCCAATGAAAGAGCACCACATGGTGGTTATACAAAGATTCCTAAGATCTCAGAGTCAATTCACATCATTTGATAAAAATATCTGATGAATCAAGATTCATCCAATCATGATCTATGAGCTTGATCATTATTGGTCCCTTCTAACATGTGGGACCCTTTATTTTTAAACTTTGAATGTGGGAGTGTTGCATGGAAACTCTATGGGCCTATTGAGGCTTTGAATTTTTAATGGTGCCTTCAATCCATCTAATCCATGGTCTTGATAAAGTGAGATCCATAGATCATGATCTGAATGCTTGAGCATGATTGGTTTGAAGGACTAAGTGGTCAGTTTTTTAGGGTCATCTTCCCTCTATTCGATCAAAAGGCATGAGGAAGTGCATATCAGTATATCTTGAAAAATACATAATGTTTAAGTTAGGACCTAGGATAAAATAAACATAGGTTAAGGTATTTAGACTAAGGTCTCATTTATGTTAATAAAAAAACAAGGCCTTAACATTGAAACTTTAGGCTAAGTAGGTAATAAAGGGACTACACTAGAAAATATAAAGGGATCCTACTAGGAAAATTAAAAGGGACCCTTAGCATAGAATTAGACCATGTTAGAAAATAAATAGGACCTTACCAACATAACATTGGACCATATTATAGATATAAGAAACATAGGGGAAAATAAAAGGGACCAAGGCATATTTTTAGGCTAAGGTCTAGTTGTGTTAAAAAATGCAACCAAGCCTTAACATACAATTTGGGCTTGAGTCCAAAATTGATTTAAAATGTTCCCACAAATTTATTCCCACCAAATTCAAATTTGAACTAGGGTTTTATGCTAGGGTTTTAAAACATGAATCTATAAGAAAGGACTCCATGAAACCTGCATCTTTAAGATATGAAGACCAATTATTAGCAATGTTAGGTAAGCTCAAAGTAAACCATAAATCAGTGAACCAACATTATCAAATTGGATGATATTAAAATTCTAATAATGTTAAAAATAGGCCATGATTTTAGGGTTAAGCTTTAAGATATCTCAAGGGTCCCAATTTTCAAAGAAAGTGGGTATGTTGACCTCAATAGTGTTGCAAAGGCACATGCCAACCTAGAAGTCTTACAAAAGGAGTTGGATAGAAGAGATATACTTATGATCATTACTACTTCAACTAAAATTTATAGTGCTATGAATGAGATCAAGCTAGCCATAAATGGATTTAAGGACATCTGTGTAGAGCTCCAAGAGAATACACCTACATTTGTGCTCCTAAAAGTTTGATGGAATAGTTTGAGGGTGGATTAGGGTTTTTATATGGGGTAATGTTAGGCCCCTAACTTTGGTTTGATGGATTTTTTGTGCCAACTTGATATCCACCTTAGTGCATCTAGATATTTTATCAATAAATTAACCTAATGGTTTTGATAGCCAACTAGAGGATGTAATGAAAAACATGTGCCATTTGGATGATAACTAACTAAGTCCTAGATAATCAGGACTATTGTCCCAAAAATCCATTACTTGTTTTTATGGACAACATGTCAACCATTTCAGTAATGTAGGCCAAAATGGTTTCTTTCTTTCTCAAAATGTTCTGAGCAGTCAAGTTATTCAATCACACAAAGCCTTTTTAGCTAAGGAAATTATAGATTTAATAGGTAGGATTTCTCAAGGGGAAGTTCAAAACACTTAAGGAATTTCCTAAAAAATATAAGGATGGTTCAATGTTAAGGTTCAATCAAAAGCATTCAGTGGTGGGGTTCAAAGAGTTGGAATGAACCATTGAACCATTGAACTCCACCTTTGAAAGAGTTTAAAGGTTCAATGAGTTCAAAGGTTCAACAAGTTCAATGAATTCAAAGTTAAAAGTTAAAATTTCAAGTGAATGGTTCAACCAAATGGTTTAAAACAATTGGTTAATGACACCTTGAACTCATAAAGAAGACTAAGTGAATGCAACTCTTTACAAAACATTGAATCACTAAATTACTGAATCATTGAACTTTAAACCATTGAACCATTGAACTGGTGAACTCTAAAAAGTTCGAGGTTCAAGGTTCAAAATGGTTCAAGTGATTGGTGATGTCCTCGTAGATGTCAAATTTAGGATTATGGAATAACCGTTGATTTTCAAATAATGTAGACCCAGGACAAACTCAGTGATCCACTAAAAAAGGATCCAAAGGAGCTAGTAGAAAGTCAAAAGATAGCCTCGAGAGCTCAAATCACCAGGAAGAGACAAAATGTAGCAAAAAAATAAGGAATGATATAGAGAATCTATAAATATCTATAGAAGATTTATTCTAGTAGGTAGAGTAGTCCAATAGGTAGACCTCAGAGAATGCAATCATTCAATGGTGTGGCCTATTTTTCTTCATTGAGTAAAGGTGAATGGATAGCCATGTAATAATCATAAATAAGACCAAGAAAACCATGCTTTAGAGGAGAAATTTGAGATGATTTAGAATTCCAAAGTTAAGGCTGATAACCTATTCTAGCATGGTCCCTTCATAGAATTTCCAATGCATTCAATGCATTTAATATATCATAGGCCATTTCATGAAAATAAACACCCAAGTCTTTCTTTGAATTCATAGAGAAGACTCACCACATTTTAAAGCTACTTTCTTCTAGAATGAAGAAGTCAAGTCAGCATTTTAAGATATTAAAGAAGCTATCACCCATGCCCCAATCCTGGTTTGTCTAGATTATACCAAAGACTTTTTACTATATAGCTATGCTTCTAAACACACGCTTTCAGCCATTTTGGTTTAGTAAAACAAAGAAGGTGTGGAGTCCCCCATATCTTTCATGAGTTGTCCTCTTAAATCTCATGAGCTAAAATATTCAAACATGGAGAAGCATGCTTATGTTGTGGTTAAGGTGGTAAAACACTTCCATTTTTACATCCTAAACTCACACACTGTTGCTCTAGTTCTTGATACAATAGTAAAGTCCATTCTAACTCAATGAGAGTTTGGAACTAAAAGGGGAAATTAGATTACTAAAATATAGGAGTTTGATCTTGTTATCAAACCTATGAAGCTTGTGTGGGGAAGAGGTCTCTACCAATTAATTGTTAATAATATACTAGAGGAAACAGGGAATGAAGAAACAGAGGTTGCAGACATGCCTATAGTTCTCTTTGTCACCACTATGAATGAGTGGTATTCCAATATTGCTCATTTCCTTACCTATGGTGAGTGTCCTACCCACCTATCCCATAAAGAAAAGAGGACTGTTAAGTTGAAAGTTGCTAACTTTGTCTTGTGGGACAATGGTTTGTACAAGAGAAACCTTGATGGGGTATTTCTTTGTTGCATGGATAAAGTGCAATAGAGCAAAATTTTGGAGTCTTTCCATAATTTGGCTTGTGGAAGACATTTTTATACAATTGTGACTGCCCATAAGATTCTATGAGCTAGGTACTATTGGCCTACTCTGTTTCAAGATTCATACACTTGGGTGTGTAAATGTGAGCTATGTCAATAGTTCATTGGGAAACCCAAGTTGGTTGTGTTACCTCTCAAGCCTATGGTTATTGAAGAGCCTTTTCAAAAATAGGGTATTGATTTCATTGGCACTATAAACCCATCCTCAAGTGCTAGACATGACTATGTTCTCACAGCCACATACTATTTTACCAAGTGGGTGGAAGCCATTCCAGTCAAGCATGCTACTTTAGAAGTGGTATGTAATTTCCTTAAGGAAAATATTATTTCCTAGTTTGGAGTCCTAACCAAGATTGTAATGACAATGCATCTTGTTTCTCTTCTCATGAGGTTACCCAGTTCTACTACTATTATGGGATTGTCCTCTCCCACTCTTTTGAATATTACCTGCAAGGAAATGATCAAGCAAAATCAAGCAACACGAACTCAGTGACCATTATTAGGAAGTTGGTAGATAACAATCAGAGAACTTGGCATAAAGCATTTCTTAATGCTTTATGGGTAGATAAGATTACACTGAAAAGGGTGATAGGTATGTCACCATTTCAACTTCTATATGGTTTGAATGTAGAGATACCAATCACCCTAGAATTACCAGCATTAAGGTTGGAAAAAGTAGTAGAAGATTCAACTTTTGAAAGTTTCATCGACAAGAGAATCATGTGCTTGACTAAACTAAATGAATAATGAACTATGGTGGTGGACCGTATTGTTGTACATCAAATTTTGGTAAAGAAACTCTTCGACCAAAAAGTGAGGATTCATGATTTTTAGATTGGAGATAAGGTCTTTTTGTGGGACAAGAGGAGAGAACCAAAAAGAATGCATGGAAAATTGGATTCTTTATGGAGAGGTCCATTTTCCATTCATCAATTAAATTGTGAAAATAGTTTCTTTCTAAAATATCAAGATGAAACACCATTTTCACTACCTCACAGTGGGCAACATCTGAAGCACTTCAATCCTTGAACTATCAAATAAGTCCAGTTGTACATTTGTATAGTCTTTATTTGTTTCATGTCATTCATTTGGTTTTTGTCACCTTTCTCTTTTTGGGTGGCATGAATCCATATCCCAATGGCATAAATGAATGCACTTAGACTCTAGATTCTACTCCCTTCAATTGCTTCAAATTTTAACTAATGGAAGTTCCCCAATTGCATCTAGCTATTGTTCTTAAAATCCATCACTTGTTTTTGTGGACAACATGTTGACCGTTTTGGTCCTATAGGCCAAAATGGTCTCTTTCTTTCTCAAAATTTTTTGGGCAGTCAAGTTATTCAGTCTCACAAATCCTTTTCAGCTAAGGAAATTGTAGGTTTAATAGGTGAGATTTCTCAAGGGGAAGTTCAAAACACTTAAGGCATTTCCTAAAAATTATAAGGATGGTTCAATGCTAAGGTTTAATCAAAAGCATTCAATGATAGGGTTTAAAGAGTTGGAATGAACCATTGGATCGTTGAACCATTCAAGTCCACCTCTAAAAGAGTTCAAAGGTTCAACGAGTTCAAAGGTTCAACAAGTTCAACAAATTCAAAGTTCAAAGTTCAAATTTTGAGTGAATAGTTCCAAACAATTGGTTCAATGACACCTTGAACTCATAAAGAAGAGTAAGTGAACGTGACTCTTTAGAAAACATTGAATCATTGAACTACTAAACCATTAAACTTTGAACTGTAGAACCATTGAACCTGTGAACTCTAAAAAATTCAAGGTTCAAGGTTTAAAATGGTTTAAGTGACCGGTGACATTCCCATAGACATCAAATTCAAGATTATGAAATAACTATTGATTTTCAAATAACACAGATCTAAGGACAAACTTAGTGATCCACTAAAAAAGTAGCTAAAGGAGCCAACAAAAAGTGAGAAGATAGCCTTGAGAGCTCAGATCACCAAGGAGAGATAAAATGTAGCAAGGAAAGAAGGAATGATACAAAGAATCTAGAAATATATATAGAAGATTTATTCTAGTAGGTAGAGCAATCCACCAGGTGGACCTCAAAGAGTGCAAGAATTCAATGGCATGGCCTATTTTTCTTCATTGAGTAAAGGCAAATGGACGTCCATGTAAGCATCATAAAGAATACTAGGCAACCCATGCTTTAGAGGAGACATTTGAGATGATTTAAAACACCAAAGTTAAGGTCGATAACCTGTTCCATCATGGCCCCTTCATAGAATTTCCAATGCATTCAATGTATTCAATATAGCATGGGCCATTTCATGAAAACAAGCACCCAAGTCTTTCTTTGGATGGTATATATTATAATCACTCATTTTGAATTGAGGAGATCTCTCTATTATTAGAAGTGAAACTCTACCCAAATTGAAAGGCATTCTTGAGACTTTGAGCTCAGACTGTTAATCATATTTTATCAAGTGAATGAGAAATCAAGTGACCTTTCAGACTTTGTGTTAAAATAGCTTGTGTTATCTAGGAAATCATTCTTATGTCTTTTTCATAAATACAATCTTGTCTATTTAGTTAAATAAGTAGAATAAGTGGAAATAATCTGGAAGATGTCTTGAAGCTGACTATGGGAGACTTTATGCTACCATAATTGTTTTTAGTCTATGTGTTTTGTGTTTTAGTGTAAAGGATACTAGAGAGACTTTGAGCTCCCCTTATCCTTCATATTTTTTCACTTTGTTGTAGTTTTTAGTGGAGACTTTGTGCTGCACTTCATACTACTATGTTACTTTGTCCTAAATTAGTAGGAGAAACAATGAAAGACTTTGTGCTTTCCTAGGTTTCTTGTGGATCCAGTTACTACCCAAGAAGAATTCCTATTGTTTGCTAAGCATCATTTATAAAAGAAGAGAAATGCCTTTAGTAATTACACTAGAATTCTCATTTGTTTTGTGAACATCATCTTTGAAAAAGGAGAGATGGATGGTATGATTTCATCCCTGAGTCTATTTTTAGTTCATATTAGTATATTATAGTTTATAGGGAACCTCCCCTTGCTGAGAGGAGAGATTTATCTCATTATAGATGTGGTCACCACACCCATTTTTCCATATAAATATCATTGTGCTATGGTTGATATACCCATTTTGTTGTCAATTAGTTGATGAAAAAATACTCACCCAATAAGGACATTGATGAAGATATCAAGAAGTATGGATAGTGGAGCATGAGAATCATGAGATCATGGAACTGGTTGTTATGATGACACAAATCTAGCTCAATGATTTCATGCAGCCTCCACCCTAACAAAGATGCTCATGAAGGCCTATATAAAGAGTTTGAGCTAGAAAAAGAGGTGATCTAGATAATTGTAATGAAGCTATAGTAGAATAATTTTGGAAGCACATCATGTAGATTTTGTTATAGTGGCCATTAATGTTGCCTAAATTTTTAGCTAAGCTTAGATAGAGAATGGAGGCCACCCTAGATCTAATTGTATATGCCCAAGTTCACATGTGAATTGGGCTATTGGTAATATGGTTTTGTATTTAAACTTTTATTCTAAACTTTGAACAATTAGTAATGGTGTTGTTTTGAAATAAACTTGGGTTTATCTTGGTTCAAATGTTAATAGTATTTCTATGAGCTACAAGTAAGTTTGTGTTATGTCATATTTTGGTTAGTTATGTTGATCTAAATTTCATGTGTTTCACTGGTTTTACATTTAAATAGAGTCTTTGTATTTTCTTAAAGTTAAAATAATTCTACATGAAAAATGGGTATAAATATGTGCTCATGAACCCAACCTTTGTTTAATCTACATCTATTAATTATGGAGGATAACTTGAATCAAATTAGTCTTGATACCCACTCAGAGCCTATATGACCTTAGGCTTACCTTGAAATAAGCCTATGCCTATGGGTCTACCCCTCATCTAAGTTAACATTGCATTACTTTAACCCCCCTTTGAATCCTTACACCATGGGATAACTAGACCAATGTGGGCCTTAGTTCCTTCTCAGTTGTGCTTTAGGTGAGTGCATAGGGTAAGTGCCTTATGTGAAGTGATGCTAGTATGGCCAAGTGTTTAAATGTTGAGCACAAAATAAGTTATCATGTTATTTCACTTGTTTTCATAAAACCCTACTAGACTTTTACAATATTGGGACTTTCACACTTGAAATCATAGGAGATAAAGAGGTAGTAGGAAGACTAGATACCTCTAAATTAGAAGAGTCAATGAAAATTTCCTCTTATTCTCTCTTGAGAGAACCGAAAATATTAAGAAACTCTTCCCCCCCAGTGTCTTGATTTATATTAGTCATCACAATGGGTAAAATTTTAGATGGTTCTTTTTTATCCAATGATGGTTGAGAATTCCTATTATTCCAAACATCTATAACATCCCATCCACCTAGAGGTGGAATTATAACATGTGTATCTATAATTGAAATTGAAGGCTCTTTTTATATTATTTTCAATAGATACTCGATCAGTCCAACCATCTGGGCCATTTCTATAACATGAGCATAATTCTTAACATTTAATAATAAAAAGTCATGGTCATAAGGTTCATGTATGTATGGGATACTCAAACATTAGATATGCTTCTAAATTTGAGAATGAGGGTCATAATATATGTGTGTTAGGGTAGATAAAAAATAATAATCCATGAATTTCCAACCTCTTTGAAATTAATCTAGTTGACATAGCACATTATTAAAATCATTAAATGATAACCATGTGTTAGCATAGGTTCCTCAAGAATCATAGCATGCTAAGGACAAGGATAGTTATAAGATATTTTATTTTCACAAAACTATTTATCATAAAATACAAGAATCTAGATGATATAAATATAAGAAGCTTTTATTATTCTGCATTATTGAGTCATTTAAGAATAACCAATATTTTATAAACTAAAAGAATGCATTCAGAATATTTTAGATAGAAAGTAATTATAATATTACACACAAGAACATACATAAAGAACATAACAAAAAATCATATAGGTAGCCATAACCAAATAATATATATTAATCTATTATAAAATTAGAAACCTCTTCTTCTTATGAAAAAAAGTATATATAGATGTTTCCAATCTATGAATATTCATATTATTCTTGTACTTGGTGCCAAAAGTGGAGTCTCCATATTCTAGCTTATTACAACTAATGAAGATAAGACAAAATAAGTTATATAATGACAAAATGAGTACATAACATATGAATATAAGATAAATATCATGTGTATCTTTACAATCCATGTTATTCTATGAACAATTTCCCAGACTTAAAAGGTCTCATCCTAAGACAAGATCATGGATATTCTAAAAATACACAAGTTACAGGGAGATGAAGGAATGGTTGGACTATTAGGAGTCACAATAATCAATCAAGGTGACATTTATGGTTTTCACCTCTTGTATACCACTTAGTTTCCCTTTTAGGTTTTCAACTAAGTAGAATACCAACCTACCACCCTTTATGGGTTTTCAACCAACTTAGACCTATGTATCTTACTAAGTCTTCTCCAATACAAAATGTTATATTAAATTTTCAAAATTTTTACTCTGTGTAGTACTTAACTTGAAGGTGGTGGCATGAATAAGAATAAGGCTGAATAGAAGAGCCCTTGGACTAGGAATGTGAATCTTTGCATCATGTGATGATCTTCTATAGCTCTAAAGTTAACCTATAGGTAGATGTATTAAAAATATATGCAACTAAGTTGGTAAAAGGAGTCATATAGGTTCTGTATGCATTCTAATATAACATCAATTTTTGTATTAGATGCAATAGGGTGTATAATGGAGCATGATACTTGATGATATGTTTAAATTTTGCATTATTAGTGATGCTCAATGTGGTCTTAGTTTTTACAACCCTTATCTAAATATTTACACTCAACTAATCCATCTTATCTATGTGTCTTTGAGATTGGAGGTTGGTGAAAGAATTGCATAATAATTGACTCTACCAATAAGCTTATCATGCATATTATCCTTGGCATTCAGTGATTCCTAGAATGATCCATCCTTATCCTCCATATTTTTAGTGTGACTTGCCATGGTTTTTTTGGTTGTGATGACCTTTACAAAGTCTAAACTATAATTGGCTCATGTGGTATTGAGTTGATGCTTCCAATCTAACAAGCTGCATACAACCTATTGAGCTTGAAGTATGGTAACATTCAACATTCCTTAGTACTCCTTTATAAGATTAATAAGTGTGGTCACCTTAGCCTTGACATCCTGGTCTAATGTTATCAATGCAAATATTTTCTATTTTTCACATTAATCCTTTATTAACTTAGAGAGGAGTGTCTTGAGTCTACACTGGTTAGACATTACTTATTCCCTAATTGCTCAAGTAACCAGCTTAGGAAAATTATCCTAAATGAGCTTTACAACTTCATGCAATCAAGCATTTAACTCAATATTCTTGTCCTTAGATTAATCAACCTCCTATTCTAAGGAGGCATCCTTCTATGCAATAAAATCCTAAAATGTCATAGCACCCTCTAACTACTTCTTCAATAGTAACCTAAAAATATCTAATGATGTTTCTTGCTGAAGTGGGAATGATACCAAAGTTCTTATGATAGTTAAAGGATCAAGTCTTGGTAAGGTCCCAAGTGGAAGTGAGATAGTGGTGTGCCAAGAACCCACAGTCAGAATGTCCCATAGATAGACTCCTCCTAAACACAAGGCCTATTATTTATTACTTATTATAGCTATATATTTATCTTCTTCTTGCACCAGCTACTCTAACCCACTTGGTTGTTCTTATTTAGGTACTTTTTATTGTTTCACCTTGGCATCTTCTATAGTCTTAAATTGATATGCAACATATTTATTTTGTTTTCTCTTTTCTTCTTCCATTTCTTTCCTTTTGATCTCCTCTTTTATATATTTCTTCTTTTCTTTTTCCTCCTCCTACTACTTCTATGCATGCTCTTTTTCCTTTTTCTTTTCTTCAATTATAATAGCCTTATATTGTTTTTCCTTGGTATGCACTTGTACCTATAGGTCATCCTCTACCTTGGATGCACATGTTTTTTATTCTTGTACTTAAGCCTACTATTTATGTAAGACTTCATCTTCTTCTTCTTTGTGATTCTTTTTAGATTCATTAGATAGATATTAGGTGAGATTAGAATCCTATAGAGCCTTTTTTACCTATGCCTCTATGTCTTGTTGTTACTTATCTTCTTCTACCTTGGCCTTGGTAGTGAGAAAAACCTCTTTATTCTTATGCTCTTCATCTAACTTTTTTTAGTGCACCTATTGTGATTGTTTTCTCATGTTATTAGCTTCTTATGCCTTATCAACTTCCTTGATAGCCTATTTTCATTTAGATTCTATGTCATGGGCCTTCGTGGCTTTAGCTTCCTCAAGTTGATGACATGTTTTCTTAGCTTGAGGCTATTGGACATACTCTTTGTGGTATTTATTTTATTCTTGTCATACACATCATTCTACTATGTAAGTTACTTCTTCCCATGAATCCTTTTTCTCTTCAATTGTAGGTTGATATGGTATCAGCTCTTGAGTATCAGGGTCTTGTTTTGTGGTTGGTGAATCACTTAGATAGATAATATATTTGGACATAGATGCATTTTTCTTCCCCAAAATAACTAGCCTCCATTTGGGTGGAGGTTAATTTGAGGAAGGATAAGGTTACACTTCCTGCATACTAGTTACCCTACCAAATTTATGTTGTTTAAGGGTATGAGAAAATCTAGCCTCTCATCACGTTCTAGGTCTACGCACTAGAGTCTCCTATGTGATTTCAAGTAGTGGAAAAAATATGTTGACATATATGAAAGTGGTGTAAGGTTACTTCTTTAAGAATTTGGTTGTTATCTACATTTGTTCAACCTCTTCATGCACATTATTAATAATAATGGATATGGGGCATGGTGGTAGTTTCAACCAAAGACTTGGAGGGAAATTATTATACATTTGAATTATGTGTACTACCTTCTAAAATAATAACTCCTCATAAAATTCACCTACCATATCTGCAATCATCACTTGGTAAACCCCCTACTCATCCATCACCATCTGAGGTTCATAGGAAATTGTGATCTTAGGTAACTTGGGTTCATCTAGCTAAGTTGTTATACTCCTCATATTGCACTTAAACAAAGGTGATGGTTGTTATTCTATGGAGAGCTTATGATTTCTTTTTTGTTGTTACAAGTTTATGGCTTCTAGTTTTTGCTATGCTAAAAGAACCATGCACTAGGTGGTATGGATTGAAGAGGTGTTACATGCATAGATGCACATGATTTTTGCTTTGTAACCTCATCCTGTGCCATGGCCATGGTAAAAAAATATGGCATGGGTCCAAATGACAACCTAGGTAACTCATGTATGTGAATGAATATGCCTTTCAAAATCAAATTGACAATAACATGTTGTTCTAAGTATTGCATGATGTCCAGTAACACCCATGGGTGTTTAGCAATAAGTTCTAAACTCTCCTCTTACCATGTATTAAAATTTCCCTCATGAGATAGGGTGCCACACTTAGGTGTATATATCAAGTTTTAAAATTACTATGTTGGCAATTAATTAGTGTCTAGGTGCACATCTTCTTCAAGGGACTTTCATTGAGTGAAACATATAAAAAAGATCAAAAATTGGTACTGAAAGGTTTTTTTTGAAATCATGCATCAGTTGTCGATATTTATAAGTAGATATTGTATAAATTAATATATCTAGTTAAACTATTCATTGTAATGGATCATGTGATGTGTAATTTTAACCACTCATTTAGGGATTTATTTTGTGGACTTGGTGGTCTATTATAATCTATGTGTGATACACTCAACTAACATGTGCACTAGTTCATCTTGTAAATCTTCAATTAGGATTCCTTTGGACCCCCAAAAATTTAAATCTTTGACTTATTGAAGGATAAGAGGTGTTTTGAACATGTAGGGAGTAAGAGAATCACCCCACATAGACATTCCCAAAGCTTTGGCCATAGATTTGGTCTTGATGATGATGGTGGTATTAAGGCCAATGTAAATATTTCCCTCATTATAGCATCTAAGAAATATTTTCACAGTCTCCTCCAAATTGTTGAAGGTAGGCATCCAAAGCAAGCACTTGATGTATGTGTTTTAAAAATGATGTGGGGCTATAATAGCAAGTGGTTGTGCAACATCTACTAGATCTAGTTAAAAGAGTTTTTATTTTGCCACTTGAATATAATCGAATAGATCTAGATCAATATATTTCTCTACCAAAGCATAATATTGATGCCCATTTCTTCTTTCTTAACATTAATCAAGTTTTTGATGATCTATGAATGATCCATGGTATATGAATACTAGAATTTAGAAACCTTTTAATTTTTGTGCTTTATAATTTGGATTGACTTTAGAAGTTTAGTTCATAAAATGGTTTCAAGTATGAAATATAGACCTAGATTTTAACCTTATGCCTTTATATATTTCACACCTATTGGTTTATATGTAAATTCCACACTAAGTTATCTCTTTGATATCAATTTGAATGTTGATGTGATAAATATTATCTAATCTAGAAATAAAGGTGGTTACTTATTGGTGCATTCATCAATATGCATTGTTATATTCTTTGTTATCCATATTAGAGTACATACTGATCATGTTGATCATCCACCAATTCAATGAATATTAGATCAATCAAACCAAGGCTCTGGCATTAAATATTTGGGATGACCATTATATGGCTAAGATCTTGGGTGATGTGACTTGATTGTATATTTATCAAACTTAATTTCTTGATTTCACTTCTACTGACATCAACAATGGTGCACCTAAATTATTTTGTGCATGAGTGTTATACACTATACTTGTTTTCCTATTTCCAAAATCTAGTGAAGTGATCATCTAAAAACACACACACATAAAGAAACACACAAGAAAACATATAGAAATGGGATATCCTAATCTACTCTATGTTACTCAACACCTACTCATCTACTAGAAAGAGATTAATTAAGATTATTGGTAGTAGGGATTAAGCCTACAACTATTAACCTACCCTGGAAAAATAGTTCCCTATAGATCTCTCAAAATAATGGTTCCTTATTATGATATTTTGAATATAATGTAAGGCCCTTTCCATATAATCTATAGTTTACCTATAAATGCTCTAAAATGACTATCATATAACAAAACTAGTTGATTTTTTTGGAATTCCCTATGTCATAATTTCCTATCATGTCATGCTTCTAACTTTATTTATTAACTTCCTATGTCTAAAATGCTATGCATTGATCCTCATCCATCTAATTAAATTTAAGAAGCCTATTTGTGAGAGACTCATAATCCCCTAGTCTCATAACTAGGGTACCAAGTATTCCATAGGCATTACTAATTCAAGCCCATACACCAACTAAAATGAAGTAAAACATGTATCCCTCTTATATTGTGGTTGATAATCCCAAAGAATCATAGGAATGTGATATTCTCAATCATCCCTCTTGACATCATATATCTTTTTCAACATATTTCCTAACACTTTATTATAAGCATTAGCTTGTGAATGGTACATAGTACTTTTATTATGGGAAATCATGAATTCTTCAGTAAGAGATTTGATAGTATTTTTCAATAAGTGTGTCCCTTTATCACTAATTATCTTGATGGGGCATCTAAACCATGTGATAATATTTTCATAAAGTAACTTTGCTACATCCTTTGCCCTATAGTTGGGTGTCATAGTAGCTTCAACCCATTTGGTAAAGTAATCTATCACAATGATAATATACTAAGCTTTGCTATATTTATTTAGGGGATTGATAGGTCCTAAAAATTTTATGCCCCATTATTTAAAAGGTTATTCAGCTAACAAATGCTACAAAGGAATTTCATCCTTCTGATGTGGCTTACCCATTCATTGGCATACATCATAATGTTGTGCTACTCTATGTGCATCCTAAAAAATATTTGGACACCATATTCGACTCTATAATAGTTTCTATTTAGTATATTATCTATAAAAATGACCTCCTATTATTCCTTGGTGTGTTTCTTATAAGAGTTGTAGGTGTTCATGTTCTATAACTACCTTGTGAAGTACTTAATCCTTCTCCAAATGATACAAGATCATATTTATAATAGTATATGGAAAATATTTGGTGACAATATACTTATCATCTCTTTCTTGGTAGTTCATAGGGAATACCCTTTGTTATAATAAATTAGAAACTACTTTAAAATTATCAAGTATCATAGAAAGTCAAAACAGATGGGAATCAAGAATTTTTTTTTGCAGTTCTTTTATCTCTTTCCCATTTGTGATGTGACTGAGATGATATGTCCCAACATTTTCTCTACCTAGATTGATGTTGATGTAATTTTTAAATTATTGAAAGAGCATCAACCATCTTGGAATTTGTTTTCTAAGAATAACATTATTGACTTGGTAGCGCAGATCTTGATGATCCATAAAAACTTTAAATGGTTTCATAAGTAGATAATGTTTAAATTTATGTAGTGAAAACACTATAACTAGTGCTTCCCCTTTAGTCATCATGTAATTATTTTCTACATTAGATAGCTCTCAACTTGTAAAATATATGTAGTGGCCTAGTCCACCCTCTCATGGTTATGCAAGCACAACACTAACTACAATACCAAAATCATAAACATACATATAAAAATACTTAATCCAATATGGAAAGACAAGAATAGGCATATTAACCAATCTCTTCTTTAGTTCTATGAAAGTTTGTTGACACTCAGAAGTCTAGAAAAAATTCATACCTTTGCATAATAAATAGTCCAATAGGGATGAAATAACTGAATATCCCTTGATGAATTTTTGATAGTAACCTATGAGTCCAAGAAATGATTGCACTTCTATTGAGCTAACTTGTGGGGGCATACTAAGAATGACTATAATTTTGGCCTGGTACACCATAATTCCTTAATTTCACACCACATCACCTAATAGGACAACAAAAGGTGTAAAAAATAAACACTTTTTCAAATTTAGGGTAATTCATAGAGCTAGAGAACATTCTAGCATGAGGCATATATTAGACAAGTTCTCTTTGAATAAATAGAATATACCCAATCATCTAGATACACTTCCATGAATTTATGAATGAAATCCTTAAAGGCAATGACCACTGCTTTATAAAAACTTGTAGGTGTATTTTTGAGTCCAAAAAGCATTACCTTATATGTAAATGATTCCCGTTCCAAGGTAAAAGTCATTTTAGCTCTATATTCTTCTATGATGGGTATTTGATGATATCCATTGAACCCATACATGAAGCAATAAACTTCATGACCTATGATAGATTCCAAAACTTCATCTATGAATGGAATCAGAAATGGATCATTCACACATGCATCATTCAAAATTTGATAGTCACCACATACTCTAGTCTCCCCTATTTTATTAGGTTGCAATACCATGGGACTAACCCAATCTTACTTCTCTAGAGGATAGATTATACCTACTTCCTGCATTCTATCTAGTTTATCCTTCACTTTCAACTTCATGTTTGTATTCAACCTATATGGCCTTTTATTTATGGGTCATGCACACTCCTTGAGCTTGATATGAATTTAAACTAGGTATCTACTCCTCTAAATTCTAAATTTTTTATGAGAAACACATCTTGATAATGTTACAAGATTTGTTTATCTTCTAAAACTTTGGATCTAGTCTAATAGTCACCAATATGTGCCAATTTAGTTGTCTTTTCACTTCTAATATTTTCCACATGCTATTTAATAGTTTGTTGATAAATATTACAATTTTCCTTAGTAACAGATTCTCATAACATTCTTTGCCCTTCCTTCTCTAGAATCTATATGTAGCACAAATTTTGTTCTCATATAGGACCTACGACTAGATCTTGTAATGGTTCTAATCACCATTTAGGTTCGAACAAATTTATCTAATTGATATCACCATCAGTATTTTAATCTATTGTTTCCTCCTCTTCATCTTTTATTCAATGGCATGACTATATAAGAGATTGTTCTTCCATCTTGGCAACTTTATATCTTTTTAGTTCTCTATTTAGATCACACATTGAGTTTTTTTACATAGTATACTCTATTGTGGTAATTAAATCATATTTGCATCCATGGTGTAAAAAATGTTTGATTTTGAGTAGTACATTATGAACCACATGATTCTCATCTTCAAAAACAAAAATTTGGATGAAGTCAGTCTACATCTGTGCCTAATGTTTTATCTCCTTCCTACATTCTTGATGCATATACCAAGATGATGGTAAAGGGGAAAATATATAATGAAAGATATGAACCTTGTACTTAGGCTCCACATGTTCTTCATTACAAACCTCAACACATTTATGGATATGGATTTCAAGCCACTCACCTTCCTGAAAGTAAGGCCAATTACTTTTGATTACCTATAATAATTAAAATCTGCTAATCATAAGTTTACATGAATAATCACAATTAAGCTAATCATTTCGATGAATTGTCTACCATGTCACTACAACTCCTTTCAAATTATAATTCAAGGCACTGACCTATTAACTAATCATAGGGACATGAACTTGTAGGTATATAATGAATTAATTTTGTCCTCAATCACATAATATTAAATAATTTGCCTTTCATTGGTGAAGACCATTCTCATAGGTCAGAGTTCATGATCACCATGAGCCTAGTTAAGTAGATGTGTATTTGAGTCTCTGTTTACAAATGAATCTATTTCACAAGTCAAGGTGCCTCCTTTGGTCATCTCTATCTAATCCTACATATGATCATCTACTTGATAAAGGCAATCAATTTTTGAGTGAGTAGGTGATTTAGCAAACAAGGATGCACAATCATCTATGCTAAGATGAGGTGTCAAAGCTTGAGTAACTATTGGTTTAGGATTTCATTGTTCAAATGTCTTCAACTATTGAATGAGTAAATATTCTATTTAAGTTTTATTATGCTCATACAAGAAATTGCACTCAGTTATAGGTAGAGCTTTTAGGTTCTCCTCAGAGTTTATCTTCATCTAGCTAGTTTTTTGTGTAACATAAGGAGAGTCTAGTTTAGCCAGAATGATGTAGGGTTTTTGTGCCTTATATACAGGAATGAATACAATGTTATCTCCTTAATGCGCTTATAATTGATTTTTCATAGTATTGATAGTCATTTGACCATCATATTCCCATTTATTTCCAGTCAATATAGGATAATGAGTTGTTTTTGTCTTCATATTGATGAATTTAAAGTCACCTCATTGGATTAATTATATGAATTTGATCTCAAAATCTTCTAATTGACCAGTGGGTCTAAATCTTTCATATTCTAGTAAACTCAAATTCATTGGGATATAACTAAGAACTACCCATCCAATCACCTCTCATGTAGACCATGATACCAAAATTAAAGACAACATTTGGAATTTTGTATCTTGCAACTTTAATGTCAATTCATGCATCTACATCCCATGGATTCTTTTGTTGTTACATACCAAACATGTTTTTCTATCTTTTGATGCCCTCACTATGTACACTCTAGTAAGTTATGTAAAAAATTTGTAATGTTCTAGGAAATGTATTCATTGCATAGTATACTTAGTACCTTAAGTAAATATGTTAGCACAATAATAAATCCATCCTATTGCATAATGCACACAATATAAGCATACATTTGGGCATTTGTTTCTACATCTCCTTCAATAGTGACTTAGTGTTGAATATTTTTAACCATCTATGCAGCTTCATACATCAACCCTTTTTCTATATCTAGGTTTGGGTATTTGTCTTATTTTGATTTATGAATTCCTTGGTCCCAAGGCATTGTAAGAGGAGGCAATATTTTATCTTTGTGCTAGTTTAATGTAATGGCATTCAAAAATGCATCCTCCTTAGGATGGACATTCACCATGTTAACATTTCTGAAGGCCTTTTATTTTCTTTATGTTTATAAAACTTGATAGTCTTATGTATTTTTATACTCATAAACCCTATGTTAGGCATAGTAATACTATCTTTAGGGATTTAAAGGATAATTGCAATGCACATGATTATACTCTCCACATAAGTAACATTAAAAATGAGGGCATTGATAATTATTTCCTCTACCACCTTGATAACCCCATCTGTATCTACCCCTAGATCCTCCTCTATTCAACTAATAACTCCTACATAATCTCCTTGTTGGTTCATTATATTATAGTTTTAATGATGTTGGTATTATCCCTAATCCCAAATTGTTATTGTGCAACTAGCATAGTCTAACTAGTTTGTTGTTGTTATGTCATTGTCATATTTCAAGGGGCTGCGTAATCATATTATGATAATGGTGGTGTCCAACCTTGTGAAGGAGGGGTATATCTAGACAAACCATGAGATTGGTAGTGAGGTAAACTAGGAATCCATTATGGACCTACTTGGTTCACACAACCTTTACCAATCATTGGGCCTAGAATCATCTACTTTGTCAAGGACACTTGTTACACAGTGATAGTGAATACATTATTTGTAATATCTTATTTGAGCCAATAAAAGTCCCTACAATTATTTTCATCATGATTTTGTGATTTACAAAAATTTAAATAAAAACTCTATGGGTTTTTTACATATTTTTGTAGGAGATAAAATTGCATTATTGCATTCCCTACTAATCTATATATTTAATAGAACTGTGTCTTAATATTAGGACACTTATTCCTATGATGTCCTCCTTTTCCACACTCCATGCACCACAGACTTAGCTTAAGCTTCTATACTTCATGATACTATTTCAGCCTCTTCATAAGAGATTGTAATGTATTTTGAATATTAGAATTGTTATGAGAGCTTCCCCATAATATTCAATTTACTCCATCAAGAGAGAAACAATGTTAGGATCTGCCTTAGTATTATATCAAGTCTACACCATAGCAAACCTGATCTTGGAGCATAGTCCTTTGATAAACCATGCAGATTTATCTTTATCTGCTATGAAAAACTCCACCTTATTTCTAACATTTGAGAACCTATGATCATAATCATCAACTAATTCTCCTATATTCTTCCTAATCTCCTTTAGGTCTTGAATAGTCTAACTTGTACATTTATTTATTTTAAATTCTACAATAAGCCACTCCTTAATCTATTATTGATTTACCTAAGTGATATCTCTAGGATATATAAACTCAAGTGTTCTTCTATTCAGTGCCCTAATTAATTTTTACTTATTTATAGCCTCATCAATAATACCCTTAGCTTACCATTTCATCTCACATGTTAATAAGTATTGCTCAGTGTCCATAGACCCATCATATGTCACTAGGTTTATAAATGATCTTAAAGAACCCATATTATAAATTGGTGTCAAGGGGATATTCTATAGAGATATTATAGTGGGAGGTTGAATTTTGTGTGATATTGTATGTGCTCTAAGAATATTTACCTATGAACTAGGAGAGTTTTTCTACACACTTTGCTTTTTTATATTTTTTGATTTTCTCTACTTGGTTTCAATGAACCCTATGACCTTAAAATCCTTACGAATTGAGGTTGTTTCAATTTTAGTACCCCATCAATGAAATTGTTATGAAAATGGGCCTTCCCAACTACTACATGCCTATCCTTCTAGCTATTTTTTTTTACTGGAATATAATAAATTGGGCTATAGGGATGTGTACTCTTCTAGTGAATGATTCTTTTCTATGAATTTTCTTTCCAAGATTGAACCTGTGATTACTCTATGACTTTGTCATGCTTATTTGATTAATTCTTCATGTCATTCTAGTAATAACCATTCTTTTAGTTTCATAATACATCTATTATCTAACTAATCTACCTCTACACTATTCTCATCTTCATCTTTGAACATCTATTCTCCCTATCACTCTTTGTCACTTTCTTTCTATCGACATTTATCCTTTTCTTTCATATCATCTTTATTTGTCCTTAATTTTTCATCTCTTCCTTTTCATTCATCACTTATTCCTATTCATTCATCATTATTTTATTACTATTCTTAACTCTACTTGTAGCTACCTGGGTATTTTTATATCTACTCCATCTATTCTATTGTTTTAGCTCACATTATGAATGTAGACTCTTCTTTAGACTCTTCTTCCCTCGTGTCTCCATTCTAGATTCAATTCCAAGCCTTAACTTATCATATAATCATCATTCACTATCATGTCACACCCCCCCTCCCCATATGCCTAAAATGACTATTCCATATTGGTTGGAGTAGGGGCCATGGCCTTATCCATAACCAACATCTTCACTAGGATAGGTAGTCATTGTAAAAAAATACCTCAAATTCCTCTGATGAATAAGACCTTCATAGCTATGAAAGCCATGTATCCTTGCAATCTAAACTCAGTTATATATCTACCTACTTTATTAATAACTAAATTATCTATTACTTTTATCTAGTCAGTTTCTAATCTATGTAACCAAACTATCTTTTCTTCACTCTAGATTATAGTTTTTCTCCATCCTTGGTTTAAAACAATAATATTCCAACCATGATAACCAATTAAATAGAAATTTAGAAAACTCACACTAGAAGATTTCATAAATTTATCCATAAATATGCTCTTAAATGATCTTATGAATTGTAAGACTAATCCTTTTGGATTCTTCTTATGCAAAATTACATATCCTTTGGTCCAACCATATCTCAATATATCCTTGCATTACTAACCATCTTAGCATAATTTAATCCAAAAAGAGTTTCCATGTTCACTACACCATTGATATCAAAGGTTCATAAAGTATAATAACATGTTAAATATGAGAATAGTTGATGCAGAGCTATTCCCTCAACCTATAATTCTCCTTCACTAGCAAACTTGCAAAGCTTCCTTAGCCAACTCTAGGCCAATCTTGTCTCTATGGAATAAAAATTAAACACCTACTTAATCAAAGTTTCAAGACACTCAAAAAATTCTATCACATTATTTGAAACCATATCAAACCACTTTTACCACTTGCATCTTGCATTTTCACTCAATAGTCAATCTCTTGCCTTCAAATGCTATTAGCCTATTACAATAAAAATCCTATATTTTTTTATGTAAAATAACTAATATAGGAAAAAATTATTTTTTTTATTACCCTTTACCATTATTATGCTTCACATAAAATTTGAAGCTAGGCTCCTTTACAAAGTTCACTACTTGTAGGCTTACCTGAATCCATAATTATCCCTCCTAATGAACAAACCTCCTTAGTCTGAGAAATATATGGTCAAACCAGTAAAAATAATGACCTTTTTGTATACCCATTATCATCCTCCATATTAATCAACTCTTTTTTCAATCTCACTCTCCACACACATACCCTTTTCTTCTTTGGCCTATTCAAATAGCCCTTCTTCTACACATATTTCATCCCAACCCTCAAAAATCTATAAATATTGGTCCATACACATATGAAGAAATAAAAATACATTTTATCATACTAAAATTTACAATAATATATTTTTTTGTGATATTTTTATGTTTATAACTCCTTTTATACTCCAAACCCTAAATCTAGGGTTTCTAGCCCACTATATAGGCTGAGAGCCTTCTAAAAGGAATAAATTTTGTTATAGGAGGTTTCAATAGACCAAATAAATTTTTTTGGGTCTATATTAGTGTATTTTACCTTTATAAATTAATACATACTCATTTACTATTCACTATTTACCTCTTTCGAATAAGAATCCCTTGCTTGTGCAAGAAACAATGGTAAACAACAAGTCGATTTGCCTCTAATAGGATCAATTTTAATAAAATAAAGTTTCACAATATATATAAAAACATTAAAAGGACTTAAAAAATCCCATAAATTATCTTTCAAAACAATCTTTTTGATCATTACTTGTAATGAAACACTTATAAAGTCTTCTCACATAGCCTCTGTCATAAATAACATGATTTATCAAGTATTGATTATGAATCAAGAGTTATTGTTTATTTTGAAACTATTAAAAAATAAAAATTTTAATAAAACTTTCTAATTATAATAAAAATACAAATTAAAGATACTTTAACCCTTGACAACAACACATAGTTTTCATGTAAAAGAGTGGTTCATCAAAATAAGGGCTTGTTCACCATCTATATCTGAATACTTAATGCTTAGACAAATCCATAAAAAAAATACTTGAGAACTTGAGGAGAAAATATAAATACATCACCAGAGTAATATATGTATCTCCAAGGCAAAGTTTATATAATATTTCTTTTTTGATCTTTTAATGTACCAATATAGAATGCATAAGAATGTAGGGATAAGCAAGTTTAATCATGCATATTCTTTACTCAATACTAAGAACAAATGCTTACTATGTAGAGTCCTTCAAGTACACATGTAAATTAAATAATATATTACCATTAGAATCACATGAAGCTTTAGTTCATGACATCAACTTACCTAGTCCACATATATTTTGGTAGACCTTCTTCTTGTCTTAGTCTTGTCTACCTTGTTTCTTCACATTTATCTTCCTTCCTATAGACCACACACTCTAAATAATCTTTATACAAGTTAAAATATTCTCAAAACAATAACTATAATAGTTTCTTGGATCAAGAAACTTTTCATCACTCACTAACCCACGTAGTACGATGGCTATTATGAATGCCACCTCACTCTTTTAACTTGACACATACATTGAACATCATCTTAGGACCTTTAAAAAACCTTATAGGTCTATTTAAAACATTAGTTCATCATGAAATGTCATTAATCATTCATTTGGACCACCTAAAATAATCACAATCCTTCTTTATATGTTTGAAAATTCAAATTGGGAAAAGGGTGAGAAAACTTCAAATTCAAATTTAACTCATATTCATGACTCCTATACCAACTCTTGGGCATTCCTAATATTCCATTACATCATACTCCTAAAGGAGAAAATAAATTGACCCCAATATGCTTCTTAATTAAATTTCTCATACAAATGTGTGTGTTCCTTGCTACCACACCTATACCTCTACTTCCTCATCTAAGTGATCCTTTGTTCTTGTTTTTATTTCTAGACATACCACTACTTATACTTGAAATAACTCTTCTTGCTTTGTTTTCTCTCATGATCTTCTTTAATATGCATGGCATTGAGCATAAATTTCCATTCTCTTTCTATTTCTTCCTCTATCATTGTTAATTTTACCTCTTCATCAGCTTATCTAATCCACATCATACTCTCTTCCTATTTTGATCATTCTAAGGCCTATTGCTTGTTCATAAGCTAGTTATCATCATCTTCTATCATATTGTCCTTCTCTATTTGACTATCCAATCAACAATCTCACCAACTTACATATTTTATTCATGGACTATGAATTCAGTCTCATCTTCTCTTACCTATTCACTACTTTTATAAAGAACTTCATGTACTTACTTTTGTGTTGATCCAATGAATTCTACAAACAATCATATTGTGTCTTTATACAACACTTCATCTTCTTCTTCAAAATACTCATAAAAAATTACATGCAATTCATTACTTGTTATGCCTTTGTCTTCTTTGTCATCTATTGTGTACATTTCCTCATCTCTCCATTCTTATCCATCAAGAATTTCACCATATTCAGGGTAACAAAAACCCTTCATCTTTAGTTTCATCTTCACTCTTCCATCCATCTTCTTCTTCTTCTTTATGGCCTGTTATTCATTTAACTTCTTCCTTCTAATAATATTTTTCACTTGTATTCAACAATGATAAATCAATACTAGTTTAAAAATTTTGAGGCTCTATTTCCTCTCTATCCTCTTCCATGTAAAGTTGAGTTACCATGTTCTTCAACTGCTTCTCTAAATATTCCATCACATGATGGTTATCTCTCTCTTGCATTCTTTTTATAAAGCTTCACTTGACTCTTTTATTAATTTTGAGTCCATATTGTAAACTATACACATTCCACATCCTTAATAATTGTCTTTCAATTTTTGTCAATGCATTATTCATCTCCTTTATCTTTATCTCCATCTTATTCTCACTATGGATTTCATATTCAACCTTGTCTCTTAATTTTCTCTCTACCTATCCTTTCATATTCATCTTGAGTAGCTCACATGGGTACATACTCTTTCTCATTTTTTTTTGTCACTTGGACTACCTCCTCTTGGTTCACACTTAGAACCTTTCACTCTCTCTATCTCAGACCTCACTTGGGCCTTTACACACACTTGTCCTTCACACTTACACTTTTCTCTCTTCTCTAAGCTCTATTTATGAGCTTATTTCTCTTGAGCTTATTAATAGCTCAATTAAATCAGAGCTACCACTTTACTATGTATTATTTTATTTCTTAACCTATCACTTATTTTTATCAATGTATTCAAATTATGTAGAGTTATTCCCTTAGCCTACGATTCTCCTTCACTTTGCTTGTAAACTTGTAAAGTTTCCTTTACCAACTCTAGGCCAATATTGTCTCTATGGACTAAAAATTAAACACCTACTTGATAAAAGTTTAAATACACTCAAAAAATTCTATCACATTATTTCAAACCATATCAAACCACTTTCACCACACACATCTTGCATTTTCACTCAATAGTCAATTTCTTGCCTTCAAATGTTACTAGCCCTATTACAATAAAAATCCTCTATTATATTACATACAATAACTCATATAGGAAAAAAAATGGGTTATTGTGTACCCTCTACCATGCTTATGATTCACATAAAATTTAGGGTTATGTTCCTTTAAAAGTTTTAGTACCTGTGGGCTTACCTGACTCCATAATTAACCCTCCTAATGGATAAACCTCCTTGGTATGAGAAATATATGGTAAGCCTAGTCAAAATATTGAAATTTTTGGATACCCATTATCCTTATATATATTAATAAACTCTTTTTTCAATCTCACTCTCAACAAACATACCCTTTTCTTCTTTGACCTATTGAACTAGCCCTTCTTCTAAGCCTATTTCATCTCAGTCCTCAATAATCCATACACATTGGTCTATACACCTATGAAACCATCAAAATACATTAGATAATATTAAAATTGACAATAATACAATTTATCGTGATATTTTTATTGTTATAACTCCTTTTATACCCCAAACCCTTAATCAAGGGTTTCTATGCCACTTTATAGGCCTAGAGCCTTCTAAAAGGAATGCATTTTGTTATAGGAGATTTCAAAGGACAAAACAAGTTTTTCTAGGTATTTCTTAGTGTCTTAAACCTTTAAAAATCAACATATACTCATTTTATATTCATTATTTACCTCTTTCAAATAAGAATCCCTTGATTGTGCAAGAAACAATGGTAAACAACAGGTTTGTCTACCTATAGTAGGATCATTTTCAAAACAATACCAAAAGAATGTTTCAAAATATATATAAAAACATTAAAATGACCTACCAAATCCCCTTAAGGATATTTCAAACCAATCTTATTTATCATTACTTGAAATGAAACACTTATATAGTCTTCTCACACAAGCTCTGTCATAAACAACAAGATTTATCAAGTATTGATTATGAATCGAGAGTTCTTGTTTATTTTGAAACCCTTAAAAACACACAAGGTCAAATACCCTTTATAATTATCTTGACAATAAAACTTCAAGATCCTTTAACCCTTTACAATAACACATAGTTTGCATGTAATATATTATTTCATCAAAATAGGGGCTTATTCATTATCTATATCTAAATACTTAATTCTTAGACAAATTCATGAAAAAATACTTGAGAAATTGAGGATAATAGATAAATACATCACCATAGGAATATATGTATCTCCAAGGCCAAGTTTATATAATCTTTCTTCTTTGATCTTTCAATACACCAATACAAAATGCATAAGAATGTAGAGATAGGCAAATTTAATCATGCATATTCTTTACTCAGTACAAAGAAAAAATGATTAATCTATATATTCCTTCAATTAAAAACTTAAATAAAATCATCTATTACCATTAGAATCAAATTAATATTTAGTTCATGACATCAACTTACATAGTCCTCATACATTTTGGTAAACCTTCTTCTTGTCTCAGTCTTGTCTACCCTATTTATTCACATCTATCTTTCTTATTATGGACCACACACTTTAAATACTCTTTCTCAAAGTTCAAATATTCTTAAAAAAGGAACTATATTATATTCTTGGATTAAAAAACTCATTATCACTCCTTAACCCACGTAGGGTGATGGTTATTATGAATTCCACCTCACTCTTTTAACTTGACACATACATTCATCATCATCTTAAAACACTTAAAATACCTTATAGGCCTATTTAAAATAATAGTTCACCATGAAATATAATTAATAATTAATTTGAACCACCTATAACACTCACAATCCTTCTTTACAATTTTGAAAATTCAAATTGGGAAAAAGGTGAGAAAACTTCAAATTCAAATTTAATTCATACTCATGAAGCCTAGACTAACTCTTGGTCATTCCTAAGATGCCCCTGCACCAATAGCTATGAGATATTTCATGTGTGTAGAATAGTTTATCATAAAATATAGGATTTTAGATTATATAAATATAAGAAGCTTTAATTATTCTTCATTAACGAGTAATTTAAGAGCAACTAGTTATTTTATAAAGTAGAATTATGCATTCAAAATCGTTTAAACAGAAAGTAACCAAGACATTACACAAAAGAACGTACCTAATAAACATAATAAGGAATCATTTAGGTAGCCATAACTAGATAATATCGATTTATCTTTTTTGAAATCATAACCCTCTTTTTCTTACAAACAAAACTATATATATATATAGTATATGACTAATCATTTCCTTCTTGTACTTGGTGCCAAAAAGTGGAGTCTCCTCATATTATATCTTATTAAAATTCCTAAAGATAAGACAAAATAGGTTATACAATGAAAAAAAGAGTGCATAACATATAAATATCAATTAAAAATCCTATACATCTTTACAATCCATGTTGTTATACCAACACCATGAAATGTGCTCTTATTTTTATTCTTTAAGTATTCATCAATACCACACCATAATAGGTATGTGATATCCTATTAATATAATTTATCTAACATATATTTTAGGTGATGCAATTGGGTAACCTTATTTCTTGAGACCATGATCATAGCATAGTCTACATAGAGCCAATAGTCCCCTCTTGGTATCAAGCTATCAACAATGATTTTTGATATTCTAGGAAATGGTGTTGCATGGATTACTCTCCATATATATGGATACACATCCTCTATAATTCTAACTATATTCCTTATGTATGCATAAATGAGTAGGATTCACATATCTAATTTTTGAGGTAATTTAGAGTTAAGATCCAAATAAATCCATTATGCATGTAGACTATGCCTATAACTGCATCTAAAAGGTAAGACATCATGTAGAAATGGCTTCCCATGGGATTCTAGTCTTTATATAATACCTTTAATTGCATACTTGCTCTAATTATATCTCTTAGGGTGAAAGTTATCTCTGAGGTCATCAATAAATCTATTAACAATATCCACTTCAAATAAATAAAGTGGATATTAGGGTAGACATACAACCTATTTATAAGATCCAATATAATTTTGACTCCCATACAAAACTTGGCGATAGGTACCAATAATTTTTCCTTAAGAACAATAGTCTTCTCAGGGATAATCTATTTACTCAACATTTTTCTAATTGTGTTGTTCTTATTCCATGATACCACCCTATGCAAGTCAAATATAGTGTCTACAATAGGCAAATATAGGTACCTATGGAAGGAATATCCTAAAATATAGGTGATGATAGTTTTATTCTCCATGTGATGTATGAAATCACCACTAGGTACCTTGCGTGCAAAGATGAAATCCCATAGTAGGTTGATGTAGGGCATCACCTCAAACTATGTTGCTACAATATGTAATACTTATCATTATATTAGGAAAAAATATACCTCCAATTGCCTCTAAACTAATATTAGATTTTATTCACATGTATACATGCCCACTTTCCCGATATCATCCCATAGGGATGAATAGCTGGAATACTTATCATTAAACACTATCAAATCAAAAATTGTGTTGGTATATTACATGGAGTCTTTTTATTTTAATCCTAGAAGGTGGATGGACATCCCTAAATTTCCTAGATGACTAAGACATTTTTCATCTATTGTGCACATAGAGTTATATTTATTCAATTGAATAGATTGGCTCTTATAGAACTAATTCATAGTTTAGACATAGGTGACTAGGGATTTGAGTTATCTAAAGATGTAAATTCACTTGGGTTTGCTAGTGATAAATGGGCATGATGTTCACTTTCAATTTGATGATATAGATTTTAGTATTCTATTTCAATTTATGTGACATTAATGTCCAACATCTTTAAGCTTGTTGTATTCATTCAATTCCAACTTTGATAGTTTATTTTGTTAGGTATGCCATGTAGTTGCCTTTGAAAAGTATCATATTATTTCTCATTTTTATCAAATTTAGATATGCCACAGAGGTTTCTGGGAATTAGGCATTATATTTTGTGTTGGAATAGGTTCAACACAAATTATTACAATGTGAACACATCTTGCGAACAAAAGTTTTGAAGACTTGTGGTTGACATCTTTTATGAAGGTTGAGAAGAACACTTTTTCCAAAGGATAAGTTCTAAAAAAAAATTTGAAATGTAATTTATAAGAATTTTATTTGAATACCAAAATTTTTAAAGCAAGTTTTAAAATGCAATTTTACTAACATGTTTTATAAAGACCAAATGTTGACCAAGAACTTTGAACAAAAAATCTGAAGACCACTCGTGAATAATTTTTTTGAAGTGTTAATTACAAAAAAAAGTGCCAAATATTTTCCCCAAAGTGTAAATGCCAAATTTTTTTACTAAATACCAAAATTTGTGAAAATCTACAGTAAACACAAATTCCAAAGATATGCATAAATCATGGACAAAGCTGTGAAGACCAAATCTGTGAACAAAACCTATGAATAAAAGTTTTGATGAGTATTTATTTATAAGGTCAAATAGATGTGAAGGATCAAAAATGATGAAATCGAACTTTAGAATAAAAGTTTTGAAGACCTAAAATATGCAAAGAACACTTTTGGTGAAAGGAAAAATATGTGAAGTTGAAAAATTCATAATCATTGCACATGCTCAAAAAACATGTGTATATGAATTTTTTTTGAAAGGTATTAATAGGTGGGTTTGAAAAAAATAAACATGTGAAAATATCCAGTTGTATTTATATCAAACAAAAAAGTTAGGTGCACATAAAAATATCTATAAAATAAGATTTTCCAAGTAGAACTAGACCTTTTAGAATATTGTGGGTCCCTATTCAAAAGAAAAAAAAATGGGCGTATGTTGAGTAAAACAAATGGTGACTCATAGGGGGAATAATACCAAGTATTTTAGAACCCATAAACTTTGGTAACCAATTCCAAATCAAACATGAATCATATAAAAAGAGTATAATTTAATTATAAACATGAAAGAGACTCCAAATAATTACATGCAACATACTTGCCTTGATCATATATTGGATATATGTGTGATAAAGTGATTTTAATTTTACCCTTGTTGTGAGTATTTTATTAAAGACTTGGGATAATTTTAGGTTTCATTCTGATCTCTTTGAAAACATATTTAAAACTAGGGAAGCTCAAACATTTCTCTACTTCTAGCCGGACATCCATAGCCCTAACATAGATACCTTTGGTTCCTCTTCTTTCCTCCTCTTATATTCTTACATGATGAATGATACATTGATATTATTTCAACATGTGGGCATTTGATCACCTTTATATTTTCTTTAGTTTTTTTATCACTAATTTAGGATGTATTGGTCCTCATTTTCCTTCTTTATTTTAGAATATGATTGGAATAAGGAGAGAATAAACCAAAATGATATAGTGTATGTGAAGGAATAACTATATTATATTATCCCTACTAACTACATCTGTATCAATGTTAATTACCTTAAACAAGTATTAACATGAGAAGTGCATTTGTCCAATGAAAATGAGAAAAATTTCTAAATTTATATAGAGTAATGATAGAAGGATTTATATAATTGATAGAAGTATTCATTCATAACATATTCATGATTAATTTCTTATTGCATACCTTAATTTTAAATTTGTCCAACACAAGGGTGTAAAACCAAAAAACAAACTGATTTGTGTGCTCCTTTTTATGTCCTTCCCATACTAAATTTTTATTTTGGAACCTTACTTATGGATTTAAATTTTGGACTCAAACATGGATAATAATTCCAGTGGATTAGGTAATTTATTAAGTATATCAAAATAATTCAATCATATTATCACAAAATAAAAGACACCTAATCTAGAAACTAGATAACTAAACTATGAAAAGTAAAATGCTGAAAATAGGAAAACTAACTATGAAAGCAATAAATATATTCTACTCTTTTATCTACCATAATAATTTTTTTTACTCAAGGATATATTTAGATGGTACATCCATGAATTAGTGTTTCAAAAACTATGCATTGACAAGATATGTCAATTCATTACCTTGGATGTCCCTCAAATAGAAAGCAATGTTACCTGGGATCTATGAAATCTGATAAGGTCCAATCTATACTAGGGTAAAATTGTCATGACATATTTTATTTTCATGGTTTTTGTACCATAGAAGAACCATGTCATATATTTTAAATGATTTAAATTTTTATCTTTTATCAAACCACCTTTTGACTACATCTTGATGTTTGTTAAAATTTTACAAGGCTGCAGTCCTTAAATATTCCATCTCCATTATATCTAATAATTGAGACTCAACATTTTCACTTGGTTTATGTACTCTTGCATAAATTTATATGTTGGAAATTTTATCATGATTAGGAAAACCAACTATAATCTATATAACAAAAAGTAAGGTGAAGCCTTGAGGGCCTATTTCTATCTTGTTTGATCAACCCATAGTGCATAATTCAATAGATTATGCCTCTCCAGGTTTATCAACTACTAAATTTTTAATGGAATTAATTAAGTTCTTATTTGTTGATTTTGTTAATTGATCTCCATATGGGTAATGTTACGATATGACATAATGGTGATTTTATTATCATGGGCCCATTCAGTGAATTCCATTGATTGAAATTCTAGCCCATTATAACAAACTATGGAAATGAGGGTACCAAATATAGTTTTGGTGTTTTCCTCCAAAAATATAATTACATCTTATGATCTATAATTCCTTGTAGCTACTACTTTGGTCCATCAGGTGCAATAATATGAGATAGTGGGTACAAATTTGTGGTAGGCTAAATAAATTGGGTTAATGACACTGATAAATTTTACACCTTCTTTCAATAATGAAATTATTACATGTACTTCTATTTTTTATAAGACCTATCATTCATGACATTTTATTACATGAACATGTGAGTCCTCAAAGACTTTTAGCCAATAATATCCCATTTTGATGATCTTATGGGTTATGGTGTTTCCATAGGGAAGACCACTACCTATTATTTTATGTAAGTTCTCTATAATTTATTGAGCTTCTTCTCATGATACACATCTTAGGTAGATGTCTTCATAATTAATTTTATAGATAATCCCTTTCTAATCATGTAGTATCTTTAATCTTAAAATCTCTCTTTTGTTCTCTATTCAGTTATGGGGAATAAGTACCTATGAGTAAATATTGAATGATCTCAGTATACCTATATCCTCTTGATACTTGGGTTTCACAAACCTCCTCAATGGTGATGCATGGGTTATACTTAGCCATAAGATAAATCATGCCTTTCCCTCTGACAATTTTCAAAGGCTTGATTTCTATGTCAAACTCCTATAATTTTTCCATCCACTTTCTTATACACTCCAAATTCATTTTTTCCCAACATGAGATTGGAGATAGGGGTTAAAATAATAGAGATGGTCCTATTCCTCAATATGTAGTGCCAAAATTTCTTTATCAGTTTGACAAGGGAAAAAATTTACTTATCTATCATGGAATATTTATGCTCATGAATACAATAGGATGCTATCTTTCATACTTATTATGAGTAATAATAGTGGTAATTTTATGTTATAAATAAAATGAATACAAGAAGAAATATTTATTAAAGTCTAGGGTTATCAATATTGGGGCCTAAAATATTACATCTCTGATGTTTTGAAAAGACTTTCAAGATTTTATTTTTCATTCCACTTTAGCATCTTGATTTAGAATTACATTTAGAGGTTTGATAATTTAATAAAAAAATGATATGAACTTTCTAAAAAAACATTCTTTCCAAATAAATACTTAAGCTCCTTCTTATTATTTGGGAACTTAACCTTTAAAATCCTTTGAACTCTATCTGGGTTGATTTTGATTCCATCTTTGGTGATAATGTGGCCTAAGATCTTACCCTCAATAACACCAAATATGATCTAATTAGTGTTTAAAGAGATTCCAAACATCCTGAATCTTTCAAAAATTGATATTATATGGCTTACATGATCAGTTTTATTCTTTGATAAACTAGTGAGGTCATCCATGTAAATGATTATGCATTTACCTATCAGGCCTTAAAATTCATGGTCTAATTCCCAATGAAAGGTATTTCCTATGTTAATAAAGTTAAAAATCATCCTCTTGTATGCATAAGCACTCCACTTTGTGGTGAATGCAGTCTTCATTCTATCTTCAAATTTAATTAACACTTGGTTATATCCTAAAAATCTATCCAAGAAAGACATCATAAAAAAACCACCTAAAATATGGATCACCTCATATAATGAAGGTAAAGGATAGTTATTTAGGTTCCTAAAATTGACATATAATTTTCCCCATTCTTCTTCCTGATTAGAACTAGGTTGGTAACCTAGGTATAATCTCTAATAGGGAAAACTATTTTTGCATTTAACATCTTTTCCACTTCCTTCTAAATGAGGGGATCTAGCATAATATTTATTGACTTTTGTATTTTATTGAAAGGCTTATAATTTGGATTCAACAAGATTTTATGGGTGATGAACCTTGGATTAAAAACCTTCAAGCCTTTATACATCTATGCAGTCACATATTTATATTGTGTGAGTAAATCCTTCACCCTTTGTCTTTCTTCTAGGGTGAAACTGAGGCTAATGTTGATATAGTGTGGATCATGTTCATCCCCTAGATTATCCTTCTTTAAGTTAGAGTCATTTCATTTAGGTTACCTTTGATAATGGGCTTGGGGATCTAGATCAAATGTCCTTTCCAAATAAACCATTCCTAAGGGTAGACGGTTTTCTTTCAATTGAGTGACTTATCTCAATTCCTCTTGGCATAAATAATTGATCTCCTTGTCATTAATGATTTGAGACACAAATTTCCAAAAACTGGTTAATAATTGGATAATCTATTGGTCATCACCAAATACCTAAACATTTTCCATGTTATTAGGAATAGATGGACAAGGTACTAGATCGATGTAAAACCTCTACACCTTAGACTCTTATAATGGGGCTAGGTTAGCAGTTGAAGCATCCAATGAATCAATACCCTAATTTTGTTCTCTAGGAACAACCACTATATTTAAGGCCTAAAATGACTCAATAAAATTCCCAAGATATATGTTTTTATCTCTTCAAATATGATAACTTTCATTAGTATTTATTCTTAACTTGATTAATTACCAACTCTGAATCTCCATATATTAAAAGTTGTTTGACATTATTTTTGAGAGAAAATTATAATCCCAAAATTAGTGCCTCATCTCTAATATTTTGGTTAAACCTCTACACCTTAGACTCTTATAATGGGGCTAGGTTGGCAGTTGAAGCATCCAGTGAATCAATACCCTAATTTTGTTCTCTAGGAACAACCTCTATATTTAAGGCCTAAAATGACTCAATAAAATCACAAGGTATGTGTTTTTATCTCTTCAAATATGATAAATTTCATTGGTATTTATTCTTGACTTGATTAATTACCAACTCTGAATCTCCATATATCAATAGTTGATTGATATTATTTTTTAGAGCAAATTACAATCCCAAAATTAGTGCCTCATACTCTAATATTTTTTTGGTGTAATACAAATGCTTGATCTTTGATTGGAACTTACACCATCAAAATAAAGAGTCTATAATTAGGAAGGTACCTCAAATTCTAGCTCTTGTACCTCATACTTTATGGTAAAGGTATATCCAAGTTTATGATATTTTTATCTTACCTATTCATTATTGGTATTCTACTCTATAATGTGGTGCTTGATTCTTTATTCTTGATTAATTAGAATATAGCTTACAATACTTCTCCATGGCATCCAAATATGAGATAAGTCTATTTCTACATACCCATTTAACATATTTGACCAAGCTCTACTTAGGAGGAGTTTGTATCCCTATAAGATATCTACCAAAATTATATCAATAGTCATCTGTACCTATGGCTCAGATACCACTTGAATGTGTACATCATGCATTTGTCTAACTATATGTGACACTATTTTATCTATGTATGAAACCATCCTCTTAGATAGGCTTGGAGTAAATCCAAGATTATGTAAAGTAAAAGTTTCTATCACTGTAGACAAATATCTGAGAAACCAACCAAAAAATTGTGAATATTATTTCCAAATGCTCTAATAGTCAATAATAAATGAGGAACTTCTAACTTACTCTTATATATGATGTTTGTATGAACAACCTTTGTCTTCTTTGCAATATACTTTCTTGTGATAGACCTCCACAAGAGCTCCTTCTATTCAGTGATCTAAGCTAATTCATTAAGATTGATATTTTATTTAATATTATTCATGCCTTAAACAATGTTGTATCCTCCTTTTCTCTGATCCTCCTTATTATGGGGTTGTTCATTCCCTTTTGGGGGAGGTAGATTATTAGCAACCTTTATATTTGGTGGAATGGTGGTATTATTTGGAGCATTAGATGTTGTGAAGGGTTATTTATTCCTCATATTATAATTTCCTTTATGATATTATTGAAATTAATGTACCTCATTATAATTATCCTTTAGTACATTGTTATCCTCACTTGGGAAGGGAAGCTCTTGAGTTTCAAAAATCATGGGAGTGTTTTAAGAACTAGATTCATGGGTAAACTCTAGTGGGTTACTCATCAAATCTTGCCTCACTATCTCTCTTTGGAAGATTTCAAATGATACAAAAAATTCAACACATTCAAATTCATCATGTTGTGATGTATTATGAGCTCTACACCAATTGGGCAAAGTTATCTTTACTATGTTGTTTTTTGGCAACTTATTAGGTGGTTATTATTTTACATTGTTTATAGATCGATTGAAATCTCTATTATATATTTGAAATATTGAATTTTGATTATTAATCTAGCTAGTATAGTTAACCATTTTCCTCTGCATTTTAAAGAAGTCATTACTCAGATTTTGAACCATTCTCTGTATAGAATCCAATTCTATTTTGGTAGAATCCATGACCTATGGAAATACAATATTGAATGGGATTGAATGATGGTTATGTTGATGACCATTAATCTATACATGATTATTCATATAACAATAATTTTGATTTTATGTGTACTACATAAGAGGAGGCAAAGTATACAACTAATTCTCATTGAATGTAGGAACATTTTGATTCATGTGAGGCACTTGATTTAAAGTTAGAAAACCAATGTTAATAATAGTGGTGATTAGTACATGAGGATTGAGCTATCTACCAATATTGGTAAATTCTTCATATGCTAATGATATAATATTAGTAGTAATAAGTCTTCACAAAAAAACTATAGTAATTGGACCTAAGGCATTATTATACATCTCCAATTCTAAAGCTTGATTTTATTAATATGTTGGACTAAGCTAGATGTACATCTTATGAAATATTTCATTAAAATCTTGGATTGAATCATTCGGCTCCCTCTTCATACTAGTGAAATTTTGATACACTATATTAGGGTTGGTAACTTATCCAAATTGGGCAATAAAAGTGATTTTTATGCATTTCAATAAGTAATTAAGTTATTCTATATATTGAGGTATCAATAATATACAACATACTAAAATGTGAGTGGGAAATGCCTACATGCAACATATTCATCAGTGACATTCATTAAACTCAAAAAATCCTTGGAAAATTTGATATGATCCTCTACCATTATTCCTCCTGAAGGCGAGAATGAAGGCATATAATTTTATGGATTCCTTGCTAAATTACACACATCCTTTGGGATGAAAATAGTAGATATAACTAAACAAGATGGGTGAGCCATAGGATTATTAAAGGCTAGATATTTATTACTAGAGAAGGTGTCCTAGACTAAGGTACCAAAAGAATAACTAATGTAGATCCAAGCCTTTGATGTATTGACAAAGGTGTAACCAAAAGATTGGTTTGGGCTCTAGACTTGATAACTCTCTTGGGTATCTCTAGTGTAACCCAGTCAAAGGGGATACCCTCTCACTAAGGAAGGCACACAAGTGGCCATCTTTATAAAGCCAACTTTTGCTATTGATGTGGGTCTTATGCACACCCCCAAATTTAATGAGGTAGCCTCTAACATTTTAAGATATCAATAGAGGTAAACCCCACTCTAGGGCACAAGTTGTAAGTATGGGTTAGACACCTAGGTGGTGGAATATTAGGTTGAGGATGTAGTTTGTTACCCAGGTGTGTGTATGGGTGAATTAAATCTAATAAGGAAATTAAAACCTAGTTGAGTTGTATGGATGGACCTTATTCTAAAGTAGGTAGATATCAATTAAAGAAACTTCAAAAAGAGAAGTAAGAATAAAGAAGAAAATAAAGATTTATGGTTTCAAGTGATTAATTCTAGGGTTGGTTTCTTTGTGGAAAAGTATTTTGGAATGAATGCTTAATTCTAGTAGCTATTTCACACTCACATACAAATATAGTTATGCATTTTATGAAGATATAATATAGGTAACTCAAATATATCAATTAAAGGTTGATAGTTTTAAAGTAGATGTCTCACACCCTTACTCAAGAGATTATAATTCAAATTAGAAAGCTACCTAGTGAAACTTTTTCTCACACCTAGAAAACTATATTAGAGGAAAACACTTCTACACACTTTTAAAATTGAAATAGTCAACCTATTTTCATACAATCAATAATACTTGCTAATTATTTAATAGTAATTGCACATATTAAACCAGTACATAATGGTGATAAAAAAATGAATTATATGTAACTATTGCACACTTGAATTACTTAGCAAACAACTAAGAAAATAAACACTTAATGACATATAATTGGAAAGGAAATGCATATACATGATTGCATGAAAATAAAAAATGGCTTCTTCCTCTACTGATAATTTTACAACCCCACTAAAATGAGGGATTTACATGTATAAATAGACTTGGGGAGGGGTTTCCTCATCCTCCAATTTCATTCAAAACTCTAAGTTACATGTTAGTAATTAGAACCTTCATTCTAATTTGATGCTAAAAATTGCATGCACAATGACATTTGATCATAACTATGTCCAAAAATAGATTTGACCATATAGTGCCATGAAATTTGTGTATGCTTACAAACTAAATAGGCTAACTACTACATACATACATGAAATATGAATAAACTATAACTACATATAATAATCTTTCATGCAAAATTAGATACAAAATTAAATTTATAAAACTAGGGCTTATTTAAACTTGGTGATTGCATGGCTTAAATTGACATGTTATGAGGCATTAAAGTTTCATCCTTGGACTTATTTTACATCTAATTGTTGGTAATATTTTAAATCAAAACCATGCTATAACCTAATTGTGTCAATGTTCAAAATAGGTAGTTGGTGTACCTTGTTTGTTTACTCCATTAAATGTGCATGTTCAACCTTAATGGTTTAGAAATTGACCTAAAAGATTTCAACTTATGCAACATTATTTCTTCAAAAATTTATCTTAGTCTTAGTTTTTCCAAATCCAACCCTTAAATATTTTTTTTAAAATTTATATAATCTTGATGGATGAGCTAAATAAAACTAGCTCTACTTATTAATTACTTTATAGAGTCTCAGGCCTAGGAAAGTTTCATCTCATCCAAAATATGCAAAATTAGGTTCTTTTGATCTATAAATTTTGGTATGATGGCCTCTACACTTGAAACCCACTCTCTTTCCTCTTTCATTTAGATGAAAACCAAATTTAGGGAATTGTATGCCTCAAATGGTGTCATTAAGTTTAAATGGTTGTAAGCCTTATTTGTAGTGTATAAAACAAGAAATTTCAATTTATTTTCATACTATTTTAGATAATTAAACAATTTGGATATTTCATTAATACGAGGATATAATTCATACCTAATTTAACTAATATCATCCAATATATTGTATAATATTGAGTTTAGATTTTGGACATCTATCTCAATTTATCTGAGAACATGAATAATTTGTTGTTATTCTCATACTTACTGTAATTCTTACTATAGCTCTCTTCTAGATTGTATTAGTCCCTCATGAAGTTCCATAAAATATTATTTTTGAGTTTCCAAATAATATATAAAATTTTCATTTTAAGGATATTTACCAAGTCTCATGTTCTTTCTCTTGGATAAAGAAAAGACACTTGTTTCTCTTCAAAAAATATGCCCCTACCAACATCAACTTTGATCTTCATCTTCTTGACTATTTGAATAGTTATTATAGACTTGTAAAATTTTGAACTTATAGTGGATGTTTAATTCATTATTATATTTTTCCTTTGGAGGCTTGATTTTCCAAGTCTATGGCCCACTATGGGATCACCAACTGAGTAGAGTCAATTGGCTGAGTGTCCTTGGTAGTAGTCTTAGCTAATAAGTCCCAAGAAGATTTATTCAAGGCTTATACATGTAAGGGGTATGGTAGTTATGGCCAAATAATCTTATACTAGTAAAAACCAATAAATGGGGGCACTAAATGCATTGTGTATATAGTCTTCTTTTGCTTTGACTTCTTGGATGAAACTACAATAGTGGTCTAAATAGGACTAGAAAAAGGCATTGGTAAACTTGATTGTGTGGAAGACACATGTAATTATCAATTTTACAAGGCTCACATAGTCTTCTTAGTGTTATCTATTTTAGAGTTAGGTTCAAATTTTGAAATGATGAGTGAGGTAACCATTATGAAAGTGGAGGTAACTGGTGATGAATAAATAACTAAAGATGAATAAATAATTAGAGTTGTAAAAACAATAGGACTAGAAGGAACAACTTCAACTTTGGTAACCAATAGGGATGGTAGGAAATCAATACTAAGAGAGACATGATTAAATGAGCTAATATACATGGGAAAATAAAATTACATAATTATAATTGTAAAAATAATAAGAATTAAAAAGACAGTTAGAGCTATATCCTCACCTAATTTATCAAACTCTAGTGGTGATTTTCCTTTTAATCCTTGGAGTATTAGAACCTTATCCATTTTTAATATTCTTCCTCATATTAATTAAAAAAATCACTTATTTTAGATGGATATTTATTCCCTCTAGGTCCTTTTATAAATTATGTATTGGTAGTTGTGCTCATAGGAGGTCCATAGGCCTTAGGTTTCTTATTGTAACATAGAGTTACCTTTTTAGTTGAGGATGAATCCATTTAAGTGGTGGAAGTTGAGACTTACACACTTGTGATCATATGAGATAAATAAGTATTAGGAAGAATAGGGTCCTTTGAATCCAAATATTCAATGCAAATTGTCTCCTCTCCTCTCTTAAGAGAATTTGCAATGTTAGGAACCTCTTCCACCCCAAACTCTTGACTTAAAATAGTCATCATGATAGGTATAATTTGATAGGGTTCACCTTTATCCAATGATGGATGATAATGAATATTATTCCAAAATTATATATCAACCCATCCACCTAGAAGTGGAAGCTTAACCTTTGCATCTGTAATTATAATTAAAGGCTCTCCTTATATTATTTTCAATGTCTCCTTAGTAAGTCCAGCCATCTGGGCCCTCTATAAAACCTGAGCATCAAAGAATAAAAATTCATGATAATAAGGTTAATGTTGGTATGGGATACCTATATTTTTGATATGCTTATAAATATAACCATGATGGTCCCAATCTTTGTGTGGCAAAGTGGCTAATGAATACTATTCCTTGAGATCTCCATCATCTCTAAAATGCTTTTGGTTGATATAGCATATCCTACCAATCATTAAATGAGAGCCATGAAATGAAATATTATTATCATTCTTTATGTATTTATTAATTCAACACCATAATTGGTATGTGATCTCCTATTTATTTAATTTATCTTGCACATATTTTGGGAGACACAATGGGCTAACTTTGATCCCTAAGACCACAATCACAATAAAGTCTAGGTAGAGCTAATTATCCTCTCTTATAATCAGTGTATCTTAATGATTTTTCATATTCTAGGAAATGGTGAATCATGGATTATTATCCATATCTGGGGATACACATCTAATGCAATTTTGACTATATTCCTTATGTATGCATAGATGTGAATAAAATGAGTAAGAGTCACATATCTAAGTTTTGATGTAATCTAGAGTTGGGATCTAAAGAAATATATTATGCATGTATAATATTCCCATGACTACATATAAAAACTAAAACACCATGTATAAATGGCACCCATGTGAATATTATCTTTATGTCTTGTAGCCTAGCTCTAATTATCTCTCCTAGGGTAAAAGTTAGCTCCGAGGTCATCAATAAATCTAGAAATGGTACCCACTCAAAATAAATAAAGTGGATGTTATGGTATCCATACATCCTATTTATAAGATCCATTTCAATGCATAATCCCATCCAAAACTTGGTGATAGGTCTTGATGATTTTTCTTTGAGGACAATAGTCTCCCTAAGGATAATCCATTTTCTCAATGTTTTTCCAATTATGTTCTTATTCCATGATACCACCCTATGAAAGTCAAACATAGTATAAATAATAGGTAAAGATAGGTACCTCTATAAGGCATCTCCTAAAATTTAGGTGATGATAGTTTTATGTTCCATGTGATGTAAAAAAACACCACCAGTTACCTTTTTTGTAAAGAACAAATCCAATAGTAGTTTGATGTAGGGAATCACCTCAAGCTTGGATGATATAAAATGTAATCCTTATAATTTTAGCGGGAGTAAATATACCATAAATTATCTCTATGCTCATGTTAGATTTTATTCACATGTATGAATGTCTACTTTCTTAATTACATCCCATAGGGTTGAATAGTTAGAATACTTATAATTTAACATTGTCAAATCAAAAACCATGTCAGTGTGTTACATGGAGTCTTTAATTTAAAACCTATAAGGTGGTCAAACTCCCCTAAATGTCATGGATGAAGAATCCATTATTAATCCATTATGCATGAAGATTTATAGTTCTAAAATTTAATGGCATGGATCTTCAGAATTAATTCATAGTTTGGATGTAGGTGGTTATTGCTTTGAGTTATCTCAGGATGTAAATTCCATTGGGATATTTAGTGATAAATGAACATTATGTTTACTTTCAATTTGATGATATATATTTTAGTATTCAATTTTATTTCATTTGACATTAATGTCCAATGCCTCTAAGCTTGTTTGAATCTTTCAATTTGAACTTTTACACTTTATTTTAGTGGGTATGGCATGCAGTTGCCTTTGGAAAGTATTATATTATCACTCTTTTTTATCAAATTTAGCTATTCCATGAAGGCTTTTAAGAGTTGGGTGTCAGATGTTGAGTTGGGATAGGGTCATCCTAATTTATTTTGATGCAAACACATCACATGAACAAAAGTTTTGAATACTTTTGGGGGATATATTTTTGAAGGATAATTTTTTAATAAAAGTTATAAAATTTAATTTTTGAGAATTTTCTCTGAAGACGTATATGCTGAAAGCAAGTTCCAAAATATAATTTTCCAAACATTTTTGTTGAAGACCAATCCTAACCAAGACCTACAAATAAAAATTCCAAATACCACTTCCAAATAATTTTTCCAAAGTGTTAATTATTAACAAAAGTACCAACCATTTCCCCCAAAGTGTAAATGTTGAACACTATTTCCAAATACCAAAATTGAGAAGTGTTAGAGTTTTAAATTGAATCTACGATGGACGTAAATGATGAAGACATGCATAAACCTATGAAAAAAAATCTGATGAACATTTTTCATGAGTCTCAAATAGATATGAAGGATAAAAAATTCCAAAATCCAACTTCATAAAAAAAATTTGAAGACATAAAATATGTGAAGTACACTTTCAGTGAAAGGCAAAATAGATGAAGCCTAAAACTTTATAATCACTATTCAAGTTCAAAAAAATTGTATATATGTAAAACTTTTGAAATGTATTATTAAGTTAGTTATAATAAACTAATCATGTGAAAATGACCATTTACATTATAATAAATAATGAAGTTAGGTGCACATATAAAGATCTATGAAATAATATTTTTAAAATATACCTAGACCTTTTAAAATATAGTGGGTCCTTATTCAAAAGGAAAAAAATAATGGGGTATGATGAGTACAATATGTATCAAAAAATAAATCATTTTGTTAATGTACATGACATATTATCTAGTTATTTAGATCATGATATATTTTCTAAGCCATTTCATACTATATTTGTGGCCCTTAAGTTTGAGTTGTTCAATAATAAAGAATCCTTGTCACCATATTAAGTATTTATATACTTAATTTATAGAATATACACATAGAGATATTATATTGACTAAGATATTTCCTATCATCATTAGTGAATAATCCCTTGATTGGTTTTATGATCTACCATTTGGATATATACACTCTTTCAATTATTTGGTTTTTAGTTTCTTGGATCATGTTTTTATCGATATAAGGATGAATGTCAAATTAGCATGAAAGTCAAATTTTCATAGATTTATCAAATTAAATAAGGATGTAATGATAATTTTATTGCCTATATGATTTGATTTAAAACTATGGTCACCACTATGAATCACCAATTACCTAACAATGAATTACAAAGTATATTCTATCAAAGTTTACTTCAACCTATTAAATAAATAGTGGTCTTTAACTCTTATCAATATTTTAGTTAATTTTTCATGAATTTAAGAATTATAATATAAATATTCAATATGACAACAATATTAGTTATATTACTTATGCCCATATATATAGTGGTGCCAAAATCAAGGTATATCAACATAAAAATTTAAGGCTAATTAGAACAATTTTTAATAGAATAATGAGGTCAATAATGTATTAAATTTGGTATACCAAACAAAAAATAGAGTAGTTATTTCACAAACCAAAATAATTAAGATAATTTATATGATAAAGTGAGAGACGTCAAACTATGATTAAATTCTTGATTGAATGAAATATTATATCTATAATTCCCTAAATATAATTGGAATTCTCACATCCATTACCAAATAATCCTTATGATAGTGTATGTTAAAAATTTCATAAAATCTCTAGACATGCAAAAATATAATCATATATTTGAAGCAAAAGATCCAAGACATGATACATAACAACTAAATTCAATTATAAGGACACATTATCTCTTTTAGTTTACCATTTTAGAAACCTAATCAACATATGCAAATATTTTTCAAAGATCTACCAAATCATGTTACCCAATATAAAAACCAAAATGATGTTTATATGATAAATTAAAAATAACCTTCATATGTTTGTAATCATCATATCCTGGAGGTATTAATACATGTTGTCAATTTCATATGTAAAGGGCATCCTCTAATTACATTTTACACCTAAGATATATACAATGATGATTATAATAATAGTTCATTATTAATTTGAGATTTCATAAACACATATTTGAGGTTAACAAATAGAATTATGGTATAAAATGGTTCATGCATCAATATATTGTAAAATGTAATTTATCACCAATATTATATATATGTGTGGGTTTTACTCATAAAGACACAATGAAATGAGGATACAAATACATAAATAAGATGCCTCTTGTCAAAAATACATTACCTATCATAGTTGGTGCTAAGACTATGTTATAATGGTTTCATTTATTACTAGATAATGAGACATAAAATATATTTATTGAATGAAATTGGATTAATAAAATGAAATAAATACCTTTAATAATTCATCAATGTTTTATTTTTATTCATGGTAATAAAGTGATCATTATTAAATGAACTGCATAAGAACCACCTAAATAAGTATAACTCTAGGTGTTACCTAAAGAGTTACTGAAAAATATAATCATCCAACCTCAACCACATGAACATAAAGTACTATCAAAATATTAAAGTAATATTATCACAATATTTTGCACCTTATTAAATAAAATCACCTACCAAATATCTCATTATTATAGACCTAATATTTAGATAAAATATTTTGTGATTATATAATAAAATTTTATAACAAGTTATGATAAATACATTTTTCATGGTAATGATTTTGCTAATGGTACCTATTATAGCATTGATGATTATCTGACAATGATAATGACAATGATGATGCATTATCAATATTAAACTCATAGGTCTAGATATAAACTCTAAGGACATGGACACATATATTTATACACATTATGGTCATAAATATAGTATTAATAGTGAACCTTTCTTTCTAACTCTATGTTTCTAAGCTAAATGATCTCTTTTGTATATAGCTTTCTTTCTATTTTATTTATTTTCTATGGATTTATTTTTGACTATCTTGAATATGGATTTTGGGATTTTTTAATCCAAATTTATTCCATGTTATTCCTTCTTGAGTCTTTTATTATCTCTAACTTCTTATTTTGACATATATATTATTTAAATTTTTAAATCATCTTCTTTTGATGTTTTCAATTTTTAGTTATTCCTTCTCTGGTTTGGCTCACCATTTTTATAATATTATTATAGCATATTTATTTATGTTGATTGTGTTGTATATCTTATTTAAGTCTTTTATTTTTATTTTTCTCCTCATCTCAAAATTTTACATGATCTTCACTATGATGAGAGTATATTACATATCAATGCCTTCCTCCTGAGTGCATGTAAAATTATGACATAAGTTGTACGTTAGTAGGGATACCTATCTTATTTTTTATTATTGATTTCACCTCTTTAATTTATTTCCTCCATGATATATTTTATCTAACTCTTTCTTCAAGGCTTATAAATAATAAACAAAGAAAAAAAATTATATCTATCTTTATTTGTTATATAGTTATATTTCATAACATATTATTATTATTATATTCATATTACTAGAGGTTTTATCAATAAAATATTTATATATATCGTGTTGATGGAATTGTTGATTTATATTCATGATATCCATTTTCTTAAATATGTTTATGGATTCATAGTTACATGGGAGAAATCTCATCAACACATTTGGGTCATCCATGTGTTGTTTCTAGGAGCATCTAGAATAGTATTTTTATTTTATATCATGAAATATGATAGGTGCCACCTAGGGTATATATTTATTTATTTCCATATCATATTTAAATCTATAATTTATTATATATATGAATGTTTATATATTTTATACTTTTATTCATTATTGAATTTTATTTTTTATCTATTTTTTTTGCTTTAGTTCTAGATTACTTTACATTGTTTGCTACATTATGCATCTCCCTTTGTTTAATCTTTGACTACATTACTTACACAAACAATTTATTTTCCATATCTATATTGTATCCATTTTTTAAAAATTAGATTCATTTTATAATTTATGTTACATTTTTGTTATATGTGCTTTGATTACTCTTGTTTACTCTATGTGACATATATTGACTTGTTTATTTTGTATGACATTTTATTGACTTGTATGCTTTATGTGTAGTACTATTTTATTTTTTTACTTTGAGTGTGATATGAGTATGTTTTTTTTGTTTTATTAAGTTATTTATATGTACAATTTTTACTAATATTAGTAGTTCCATTATCTATATCTTGGGTGTTAGGTATTGATTTATTATATGCTTGTTGCATATGTTGCCATGGTCCCTACCATGTAATTATTGAGGATAATATATTTGTATTTAATTGATTATATATTTCATATTAATTCCATGATACATACATCCTTGCATTTATTTTGAATTTCTTACATTGGGGCATACTATTTATTATGTATTCATTGCTTATATCTTCTCCACATTAAGGTATACCATTTCATATGGATTCACTAATTATAACTTGATTATAAATAGAATAAAATGTATGGGCATATATTTGTTACATTTTATTACACATTATAGACCTTGAGTAGTTAATCCTCACTTGATTTATATATGTGCTTTAATGATGGTATTTTTATGTATTATACTTAGCCATTTCATTAATATTCTTTACATGTTTACATTAGTTTTCATTTATACATATTTTAAACATGGAACATTTAATCCATTTTTTTATATGAGTGATACACAAGTTATCCCACTTCTAAAAATAGGGGCATGTGATTAGATCTATTTTATATTAAAACACATAATTGTTTACACACTAGAGAGTTACAAGGCATTTTCTCCCACACAGTTGGATTCAACCATTGGGAGTTATTGTATGTTTCCTCAAAGGCTACCCACATGACAAAATAAATTTAATTGATTCTTTATTTAATAGGTGTATATCATATACTTGTAAGGAAAATGATTCAAACTAGAGAATTATAAGTCACCTTACCACATTATGATATTCTACAAAGTTGGTGGTATAGTTATCATACCACCAAGTGTATTCATCCATACTATTTTAATTTATTGAGTTTTATTTTTATTATAATGTTGATATTTATATTCTTTTAAATGTATTTTTTTAAGGTACACTATATTTTCACATGATAGACACATAAACATTGATTCTCATTCACAAATCATATGTGGCAGTTAGGACATTCACAAACTTAGTGATGAAACAAGATTTTCTTATTTTTTGGGTCACAAATACTAAAATCTATGATAATATAATCTCTCTCCTCTTTTTTAATTTCAGTTTGATATCATATCCAATATTAAAATTTATAAAAAATGGGTTTTAATAGTAATATTTTCTTTGAGAAGTCTAGGTGTTTTTGTTTATTCTACATGAATATGTACACATGCATGTCAAAGTGATGCATTATGTAGACACCTAATTTTTTCTACCTTACTATTTGTTTTTTATTTTATTATTATGTTTTTGTGTATATATATTACCAATTTGGATAAGACTCTTTATGGCATATTTCCCTCCTATGTTAAGCCATGTTTGCATTCCCTCGATTTGAGTTGAACTTAAAATTTTACTTTTGATTCACTTTGGGTCTATAGAAATATTACAATTCAATCTAATATGATTAAATACCTATGGATAAATTATTTTATTACATTGGAATAACTCTCAATTCTCCCTAAGGGTTAAAAAAACTAATTTTATTATTCTACTTCTACCCATCTAGATTAGCTTGTCAATCTTGGATATCATTTAAATGAAGCTAATTGATTTTGATTGTGATTAAAGTTTACCATATGATTTTTTCTATTTATGAATTATGGTTCCATAGGATGTTTTTTCTATTTTTAAAGTATTTTATGCTTTATCTTTATATTTTCTTCTTTTTTGATACTTTTCTTATGTGATAATAGGTCATAATTTGAATTCAATAAGTATATATATATACAAGCATGATAATTGAGGAAAATAATACATAAGAATTGTGTATTTAGCTATTTCATGTTTATTTTATTATTATTTTTATCACTAAAGCATATGCACCCATTTTACCAAATTTTGAATAATAGTGAAAGTGAAAAATAATCTACTAGTTGCCTACTAATGCTTACTAAGGAAAAGGGTCAGAATATTCATGTTATAAAATAATGCCTACTAAACTACATGAGTGTTGATTATGAAACTATCTAAGATCAGGGTTATAAATTAGGAATAGGATTCATAAATATACTAATTTTTTATCCTCCTGGAATTTGTAAATGCCTACTAAACTTCATGAGTGTTGATTATGAAACTATCTAAGATCAGGGTATAAATTAGGAATAGGATTCATAAATATACTAATTTTTTATCCTCCTAGAATTTGTATTGGTGTACAAGATTATATAAAGGAGAAGAAATTCTATAATATATATCTATCAATTCTCATGAAAGGATTTTGATCATAAAATAAAGATAATCAAATTTGTAAAATTTTAATAAGATCTAAAACTATTTGATTTAAATCAAAGTTTACATTCTTAAATCAATCCATATTGATGAAATCAAATCATAAAATCTCAGTCATTACTAAAATCAAGCCCTTTATTTTTAAAATTTTTTTGGACTATTTTTTCTACCCCAAATTTCTAGATTGACTTTAGGACTACTTTTGGACTAGAATTAAATCACTTTCAACCTATTAGAATACATAAATTATTCATAAACTAGGTACTAACTCTTAAAGCATTATATCAATTCAAAATATTTTAATTATCTAGTTTTTATTTGAAGTGAAAGTAGGTTTTGAAAGGCCCCCTCCCCATTACAAACAAAAAAAATACAAGATATTATCAACTAGAAGAAAAAAATTTGCCTCTAGAACAATCAAAATATATCACTAAGGAAAGTTAAAGCAAAAAAATATAAATAACATAGCATGAAAACAAAATAGACAAAGAACTATCATCCTGGGTAGCTCCACCCTACTAGCATTTCATTTCAATTCTCATTCATATTATTAATGCTTTTATCCATATTATAAAGAGTATAGAAGGCCTAGTTATTAATATCCTTTACATTCTTCTTTGTATCCATTCTACCTTTCTCCATTTCTTCATTTTTTATCTTATCTAATAATTTTAACCCTTTTTGTTTTAAACATATTTTTACATAGAAGCCAGACTAAAATCAATAACCATTCTTAGATTGTACTTAAGGGTTTCATTAGCTCTCTTAATCCTTGATATTTTTTTCATTAAAATTTTCCATTAAGTCAACCTTTGAATAGTAAATTCCTTCAGTTTTATTCATATTATTCACCATCTCCTTTAGTATATAGTGATCTCTCATAAACCAACGCATAAAAGCTTTATGCAACTCAATCTCATCTCCCATTTTCTCCAATTTATATTGATTTTTAAGGGAAGTCATAATAATGTCAAAGTATGTATTCATATTCCCTTTACCAATATAATTTTATGACCACTTATTTTTCATCCCAATCTCTAGTCCCCTTGCCTTAATCAATTACAACACTTCAACAACCTCATGAATTATGTTCTCATCCTTGGACATAGAATTATTTTCATTATTAACATTCGAAGGTTACTCGTTATCCTTCTCCAAGTCAATGAACCTCTCCAACACTTATTTCACATTATCCATGCCTAAAATATTAGAACCTTTTTTCTCTAGATATATAGGGTTCCTAATATACTCACCTTACAAATCCTTTCTCTGGTTTGCTCTTGTGGAACTCATAAAAATTATTTTGAAGCCCAATGTTATCTTACTAGGGTTATCATTAGGATAGGGGAAAGTATGATAAGGACTGATCCCTTTAAAAAACTTTTAAATCAAGAAGATTATAGCTTGATGTAAATGATACTACTTTTTGCCCTTCTTAACACTTAAAATATAGATTTTTGATGAATGTAACATTTAGAATGGAAGACTAATAGGAATGTGATGTTTGAAGTTGTTAAAAATAGGGAAATGATAAATATGAAATACCATAAACTTACCTTTAAGAGTCAAATACCTCATAATACACACTGTTACTTCGTCATAGAGCTATGGGAAGTTTTCCCTCAAAAAACCCCTTTGGTATTCAATTAATTACTAATCCTCAATGATAAACTTAGCCATCTCTCCTTTTTAGTCCTTTATGGATTTTACATATTTGGTATCCTCATACCCAATAATAATTACATGGGATATTAAAATCTCAAAAATCTCCCCAGTCACATTATTTATTTCTAGTATTCACTCATTATAGTAGCAATAAATTTTATGGACATGTGTTGGTCATAACCCTCAATTATATCTATGAATGTAGTTAGACCACATATTTTAAGGGTATCCTAAAATTACATATTATATATAATATTAGTAGATGAGATTATCTCCACACAATGTAAAATTCCTCCCATTCTATTTAACATAGATATTATGATTCCTAGTATGATAAGAAGGAAAAATATGAGTAATTGCCTTCTAAAATGCATCAACCATTCCTTATCATTAAGATTATTGAAAAAAACCAATAAATCATTATATATGGATAATTATAATCATTGAAAAATACTATAGTACCAATAAGACACAAATAATGAGTAACACCCATCATGTCAACAATCTTCATAGTAATTATTTTTGCATGCTCCCATCTCTAGTACTTCATAGTATATAGTGCACTAGTTATAACATGTAAATTCATCATAATATTAACAAAAATTAAATAAATTATCTCTATCCATAATGAACTTGATATCATTTTGATATATGTTTTAATTATACTAATTCATAAATAAAGGAGAAGTCATACCCTATTATCAAAGTAATCTTCTAGTTGGTTACCTTGTCTTTAAATATGTTGGAATCTAATAGATTGGAAGGAATTTACCAAACTCAATAGTTTTTCAATAATATTAATAATAATATAACTTGCCTTGTTTAAATTTATAATGTTCATAGATGCCCTCTATAGTCATTTTTTCAAGATCTAGGTCCTTGGACAATTCAATCCCCCATAACATTGTGAGAGTTTTCACTAGATGATTTGTTTGATATCCCATTTTGCCTTCATGTGCACCATAAATTTTACCATGTTCATACTTTATAACTCCACCACCATTAGACAAAGCTAGATTACCCTTAGAAAAACCTTCAAATTTCAATTTAACCTATCCAGGTAAAGATCCATCTATTTAACATGTTTTCTTATTTCTATTCTAGGATCCACTAGTATTTTATCTTCAATATTAAGATTCTAGTTCTTAGCTATACATTTTTCATAAGAGAATTTTTTTTAATTCTTACTTCAATTAATAATTTTTCAATTTTCCATAATGAGGTTAATAATTTCAATGGATAGTATTTAAGGAGACATCTTTGTTTTCATAAAAATTATGTTATTGTATTATTTATAGATTCCCAATAGAAGGTGAGGGTGAACCATATACCATAGTTTCTTTAGCTCTTAGTTATAAAATGGATATTTTCAAGCCATCCATGAGTTCAATGTTGAAGAATTATGAACCCAATAAATCTATAATTTATAGATAATTTCTCTCCACACCTTGAAAACAAATTATCACTCCATCATAATATGTTATACAGATTCATTCTCTGATTCACAAAGCATATAATGATTGGCCAATGTCAAACCTCTCTTGCTTATATTATCCAAAGTGAGAATCCTATTGTGAATACATAACTATAAAAATATGTTGATTTTGTGGATATGGTTTTTATCCCATACTCTTGTCTATGGAAAAAACTCAATTTTAGGGGGACTTAAAGAAGACTAACCTGACTTGACATTGTATTGGCCATCCTTTGAATCTTAACAAACTAATTCATCTTCCTTGATAAAATACATGACATAAATACCTCTTAGAATGAGATTTAGATAAAAATGAATACTCCTTACTTCATCATCTACATTCTTAATGAAACAATGTGTACAATTCTTTATACCATTTTGTAAATGAATGTAGTCTAAAAATTTAACACCAAATACTCTTTGAATTTGAAAACTAATAAACTGTTATGGATCCAAATCATGTAAATGATGATATAACAACCAAAATCTGATTTTTATACCATTCCCAAGATTTCACTTGAAAAAATTAATAATAATATCCCTATTATTAGTAAATAAATTCCAACCTCTTACGAAATACTCTTTAGTTAGGAGCACATCAACATTTTTATTACTTAAATGTTTGACCTAAATATATTAATCTATAGATTTGAGTCATTGAAAATTATCCAACATAGTTTGGCAACCATTTATTTATCCATCTATTTCATATTTTGTAATCCTATCCCTCTATTTTGTTTGAGAAGATAAATCTTGTCCCAAGAAACCAAAGGAAACCTTTGTTTGTCCTAAACCCTTGATCAGTAAAATATTTTATGAATCCTTTCTAACTTCTATTGAAATAATCATGAAATTTTAAAAGAGACATGAGATATATAAGGATAATTTTAATAATACTTTTGACTAACAAGATATTATCTACTTTAGAAAGAACTACTCCTTTCCAACCTAATAATATATTTTAAAACCTATTAGAGGGGGTTTCAAAGATGAATAGACAAAGGACTATTAAACAAAGGCAATCCCAAATACTTTTAAGGAAAATATATAATTTGGAAAAGAATTTATGATAAATTTTATGGTGTCTAACAATGGGATTATTAATAAAGAACAAATAAATTTTATCAAAGTTTACCACTTGTTTCAAAACCTCTTCATAGATTACTAAAATTCTCTTCAACTCCTCAGCTTTTCTAACTGAGGCAACATTAAGAGTAATAGTGTCATATAAAAATTGTTGATAAAGAATATTATCATTCCATTATCTTAGAAAAATTTAAATTTCCATTTCTAAAACCATCCAACAAATTTATGCTCAAGGAGTCTACCATAATGATAACAAAAAATGGGGATAGAGGATCCCCCTATATTATGTACCTTTTATTGCCAAAAAACCTAATATGAGTTACATTTATAAGAATGTGAAACATAGAAATATAAATGAAAATATGAATAAAGAGATATACATGAGGGTGGAATCCAAATTTATTCATCACAACATCCAATTATTTCCAATCAACTTTGTCATATGCCTTACTCATATCTAGTTTAAATATCATACCTGATTGTTTTCTCTCTTCCATGGAATGAATGGTTTCATGTACCATAATTATCCCATCATGTTTTTTCCTACCTATAACAACCCCCCCCCACAATTAATGGAAATTATCTTTACATCAATGATTGAATTCACAAATCAATAATTTTAGTGAAGATCCTATAGATCGAATTGCATAAACTAATAGGGTAAAAGTATTTAAAAGTTGTAACACCAATTTATTTTTAGTCAATGAAATGAAATTATTTTTAAATTATATGATCATATTTACAAAATAAAAAAACTCATTAACGACTTCAACCAAAGCAAACTTGATAATCTCCCACAGTATTTGAAAAAAAGTTATAGGAAAGCTATTAGGCCTTGCGGCCTTAAGTTTATTTAACATAAAGAATAAAACCTTAACATCTTTATATGATATAATTTTTATTAGAGTTGAACTATATTTAATATAAATAAAATAAGGAACACTACCAATAAATTCCTGAACCAAATCACCATTAAGATCATAATTACCATAAAATATATTATTGAAATGTTTAATAACTTCCTCCTAAATTAGTATGGGATTATAAAAAAGAGTGTCAAAATGTTAAATAAATTAGTATTATGATATAATTATTTAATATAAATGGCCATATTTTTTAATCTCAAAAATTATTCTTCACGAGCCACAATATAATGATAATCATTTAAGATAACTTTCTCCTCAAGAAGTTTTTCCTTGATAAGACCATTTGCATCATATTATTCTTTGAAAATAATAAGAACATATATATTCTTATATTTTTTATGGAAGATATTACCAAAAATATATCAATTCCTTGACTAGAACATTTATTTTAACAATATTAAGTTATTTGTCTAATCTAAACATATCAGTCCTTGAAATCTCAATGTTTCACCATTCTTTTAGTTTGTCTACTAAATCAAGATGACAAAAGTACATATGATAAAACCTAAAATGGGTTAACTCAATTATATCATCCAAATTAATCATAAGGGGATTATAGACAAAACTAATTCCAAGGAGAGAAGACAAATAAAAATCCTTAGATACTAACTAAATAACACAAATAAGAACATGACCTAGTCTAGCTTGGATAAGATTTTCCCCTAAACACCTATTTGTCTAGATGTAAGGAGAGAATATTAACTCAACATCCAAAATTAAATTAGTAAAAATAAAATATTAAATATCCTCCATACTATCATTGAATTCTTGAACACCACATTTATTTTCTCTTGGATTATGGGGCATATTTAATACTCCAACAATCATCTAACTTATCTTCTTATAGTTGGATATTAAAATGCTAAGATCATTCCATAATCTACGATGATAATTATGTGTATTCGGAAAATACACATTTGAAATGATCCAAGTGAAATCCTAAATCCTATAATAGAATAAAATAGATAGGTAATACTAATTCTTAATTAAAACCTCTCCTTTGATAACCTTATCATCCCAAAAAGTGGAAATCACTCATGAAGCCCATGAATAACTAACAATAGAAAATTTATCTTACTTAAAAACTTTATTTTTCATTTATTAAACCATAAATCCATTCATTTTAGTCCCTTGAACATATAAATACTTGGTAGATTATTTATTATTAAATCCTTATAAGTTTTATGCTACCAATATGATTCATCTCTCTAATATTCCAACTTATTAGTTTCATCTACAACACCTTGGGGGACACTTAAAACTTCTCATTTGAATCATGGATTAAACCCCCTATGTTATTTCATTTTAAGTATTTATTCAATTAGTTCCTAATTGGGATGGTTTCCCACCTTTTTTGAATAACCAACATCTTGTGACATTTATTCTTCATTTTGTTTTTTAGAGTAATGACAACATCTTGTTCATTTTTCCTTTTTTTAATATTTGGTGAAGACATAATATCAAGAATCCTATGGATAAATTTTGAAATTTCATTCCCTTAAAGGTTTTCCTTATCCTTCACTATAGTTAGAGGGAATAATGTTTTGCATTTTAAATTATTTTCTTATTTCACTGAGCATGGAACTACCTCCTCTATCTCCTCCATTTTAAAATATTATAACTAATGAGACTTAATATTATTAACAAGATGAATCTAGGATTCATCTTTAATTTTAATCTGTTGAAATGTTCTGATCTCACTTGGATCAGGGGACCTAACTTCCTTTGTGTTGACTACATTTTTATTATTTTCCATGATATTTTATTATAAAATATATTTTGAATATTTTTTCCATTCTTTCATTCTTTAAAAACATATAAATCATCTCTCTCTATCGATACTTTCTATAATCCATAGTTCCCATCTTTCCTAATGAGAGATAAATGATGAACCATGTCTAAAGGATTAACTTGGGCATCTAGAGCTCTAATCAACATATATTTTAGACAGTTGATAATATATAAGTCTTGTTATCTTTTTTTTATGATATTAAATAGTACCCATCATATTTTAAGTTTGATTATTGGTCTTGAGCAAATCCTTTTTGTTCTTCTTCTGCCACACTAGGTTATTGACCCTAGGCACATAAGATAGACCTTTTTTTAATTACAAACAAGCTCTAGTCATATTACCCAAATTATTACATCATTTATATTTTATAGATTATTTTTCATATTCCACTTTCTAAATATATTCACCTGTGATGTAATTTAAAATCACAAAAGAAGGGAGTTCCTAACTCATGAATGCATTAACATAGAATCTTGCATGATCTAACTGAGTTCTTGCCTTAGTGGTAGCATCAAAATATATAATATATCCAATGTTTTATCCAAAATTATGAATAAATAATCTTCCCAAAATTCCATGAGGAGACTATAAAGCCTTACCCATATTGGCATGAGGTTGATTTTTCTATTTCTCAATAAAATCTAGGTTTCCACTTCAAAAAATAAATTTGATCTTCCGATAAACCATGACCCTCCAACCCATAATCTATTGTAGTATTTATGGTTAAAATTTATCAATAATAATCCATTATCCTCATAGACATATCCACATGACCTTTTGGATCCCATCTCCTAGCATTCCATTTCCTGAATGTGTCAATATTAGTTCTAGCTCCTAAAAACTTACCCAATAAATCATTTGTCATTATTGAGGATGATCTATTAATAAAAGAATTTGGGACCTCAATATGGAATCCCCTTGAGTCTTTAAATATTAGGATATCTTGATTTGGGCATATTTCCTTGATGTCCCCCATTTTACCCTTAATTTTATATGCCTAAGAAAAATATCCATAGAAACCTTCATTAAAAATTGACTTACCCTTATTATTTTCACCTATTATCTTGTTTTTATTTTGATTACTTCTGACCCATGGCTCCACACATGTCTATTTCCCATCACTCCCATCACCATCACCTCTTTCCATTTTTGAATCCTTATTCAAATCTTCACCTCCTATGTTATTCTACCACTCTTCATTGCCCACTACTCCCATCGCACTATCTTGAAATATACTTTTTCTAAATATCCTAGACTATTTTAATTCTCTATTTACATTACACATTTTAGATATTTTTTTGGTGTATTTTTGTATTTATCTCAAAAAAAATTTAATCCTTGTTTATAGTTAGTCTAGTGTCTCTTAACCATTGTGAAATTTTCATTAAAATATGGAGCACCATTCTTAAAATTATTTGGATTAAGTTTAATTATTTTTCTTATCTTATCCACTACCTTAAGAATTGTATCATATATTTTTTAAGACTTAGATAGTTATGTAGTAAAATCCATGGACACTATAGTTTATTTATTTCTTAGCACATGATGAGGGTACAACTATACTTTTGGATGATAATTTTTAGACTTCAACATTTGAAATTCAAGACATATTTCATATATTTGTTTCATATCTTGCATTATTCCTTATGAAAAGTAAAATTGTTTCAAATTATAGGCCATTTTTTTCATATTTAAATAAGCTAATAAGGTGCATTATGTACTCCATCCAAGATTTTATACCAAATGTATAAGTAAAAAATAAAATTATCTTGAAGCATCAATATCTCATCTAATTTTAGACTATATTATAAATATTTATTTTAAAAAGATACCTTATAAAAAAATAAGCTATCTTGACATAAAACTTTTATCTTTTTTTTTGTGTTGTAAATTGAAATTTTAGAAATCAGATGTAAGTCATGGTAATATGGTAATGATTTTTTATATTGATGGAATCAAAAAAATAATTTTAATCAAATTTTACATAATAAATATCTACATCATAATAAATGATAAATCAAAATCATGTGCACTTCTTAACATTTAGTTTTTTTTAATGAAAATTTGCTTTATGATTTTATGATAAGATTTCAACTCAAAGGGCCTACCCAAAATATAATTCCTACACATTTTTGGATCATATATACAAATTACTAGCTATAAATCATGAACACCATAATTCATTTAATTATGTTTTATTTTATGTTACTCTTAAGTTATAATATATCCATTTTTTTTTAAAACTTCTTAACCCAATCAAGGGTGCCTCTACCCAAACATTAAACTCAATGTTAGGATCAAGTATTAGCATAATAAAAATTTAAGTATTTATTTCATATTTTGAAATAATTTACCACATTTATAAATTCACATAAACTTTTATCCTTTTCACTGAAGAGATATTATAGGATTAGAAACCCTTGAAGTATTTTTGATAAACTTGTGGTGATAAGAAGTAAGTCCCATGAAGCTTCTTATCTTATGAACATTTATAGGTGTTGGATATTCCCAAAAAAAAACCTAATATTTTCAGGTTCAAGTTTTTAAACTAATTTTTATTTAACAATACAAATTTTTATCTAATAGTTGTAAAACATGAGAGATATTAGAATGGTAAAAATATACATTTTTTAACAAATCTAATTTTGTAAATAAATAATTATAGAAAACTTCTATTTTTGGAAAACAATACTAAGAATAAATAGAATTAGATTAATATTAATTTATATTGGAATTTTTTAAATATTTTATAGTGTGAAATATTATAAAATATGAATGTGACAGTGTGTGATTAGAATCAGATTCTGAAAAAAATTAGACAAGATCATGCCCCCTAAACAAAAACATTAGTTGGTAGTGTTTGTTAACCATGTACTTGTCCCAATTTATAGTTATTTATATTTTATATTGAAAATAAAATAAATATATAACTTTAATAGTGACTAATCATAATTATGATCTAATAATATTCTTGGACAGGACCAAACTCCTTGAATAATAATGTAGGTTGATTGTGTCACTTTACTAGGAATGTGTTTGCATCGACTATGAAAAAAAAATACCTTTATGCATTTTATTCCTATGTTTTATAATTATTCTGATATTATTAGACTCAATTTATTCCATTCATATATCACTATTTTCTATTTCTTTACTTTGGAAGCCTTAGGGATATTTATGAGAGTTAAAACCTACAAAAAGAGGGGGAGTGTAATGGGCTAAGCTTACCCCAATCAATCCATTGATGATTAAATTTTTCATATGGATCAAAATAATTTGAATATGTAAATCTAGCCACATGTATTTATCCCACCTATATTGATTTTATAATTTTACTCCTTGGCTATATGTATGTATCTAGAATTATGACTTTGATACTTAACAATGATAAATCTTGACTTATTTTGAGATGATTTAGAATTAGATTATTATTTATACATATGAATGATATTTAATTTGGAGAGAATATGGTGGATTTTATTGATTTTAAATAGTTTTTAATTTCTTAATAGATAGTTACAAGCTAGCAACCTATTAGGTTTAATGAGTGATCTTTGATGTGTATTTATAGGAAAGAATTTTGATAATTTACCTTAGCCAAAAAATTTAATCATATGAGAAGACATAAAAGGATATTTATAAATCTGAAAATTAAATATTATTTGGCATCAAATGTTTCTAGTCTAGGTGGATAATTACATAACATTTTAGATGTCCCCTAGCATAGACCTATCTCAAAAAATCAAGGACAATTATCCTTAGATGTAAATCATCTGAAGGTAGTATAACGTAGTTTGAGAATTTGACTTGTAAATTTTTATGTGGTGATGAATTAAATAAATGTTAAATATCACATATAGATAAATTACTTAGAGAAATGATGAGTAAGAGATATGTATTTGGGGGTAAGTTGAATGGTTTAGGACGTGTCAAGAATTAGCATTGTCAAATAACTATGACTAGATTTAGGTATCTAAACTAGTGATAATCTTTTCTTAGATATAATGTGACCAAGATAATGAACCTTGTCATGAAATAATTAACTTTTAAAAAATTTATGAAAACTTAATATCTCTTAATTTTTACAAAACTAATCACAAGTCATGTTCATGTTATTGATAATTTTGTATCATAATATCTTAAAATGTTATTCATGAGATTCATAAATGTATCATGTTCATTTATCAACCCAAATAGCATGAGTTTGAACTCAAAATTTCCATATAAAGTTCTAATTTTTTCCTTATGGATATCTTCATCCATATTTAAAAAATGATGGTACCCAAAATGAAAATATAAAGTGTTATGTATCACTTTATTTTATTAAATAAATCATATATTCAAAGAATTAGTACTCTTTTTATCATTTCCTTATTCAAAATTTAATAGTTTATAATCAACCTTTAGGTATCATCTTTATTTTCAAGAAATATATCAATGTTCCCCATGGAGACACACTTGGAAAAATAAGTGATTAATTTAACAATGATTGAAACTATACTTTAATGCTAGAGCTAAGCCAAATACTATGTCAAAAATAAAAGCCCAATTTTGAAACTAGGGGAAATCTAGGAAGCACATCAAAGAAAAAATCTCTATATTAATAAAGAATGGAGTGATAATGAATAGTTATATTTTCTTCTTTGGACAATTTCTTTGCTTTTATGGAAAACAATTGGAATATTTTCTTAAATTCATTATCAATTTTCAAGGCTAAATATAATCATATATTAAAATGTTTTAATGCCTTATTTCATCACAAATAATTCTTAGTCATTAAGAAACTTATTATTTTTTCAATGTAGTCAATTCAACAAAATAATGACATCATGAGACCCAAAGGGTACTAAGTGAAAGTTTATATTAGTTAAAAATCACCTAAAAATATTTCAACTTATTTTACAAATTCATAAATTGGATAACATTTACTGATGCCCAAGTCTATCTCCCATTTATCTTTCATTTTTTATAGTTTGTATACCATAATGATATAATATATAATAGGATATAATGTTATCAAAAAAAACCAAATATAATAAAATATAAATTTCATTACCAAAACATTTACCTCTTAGCTCAACTAGAATATAATTTTGTTCATTAGATCATTGTCCAAGGTTATGCGGATTTAATGTTTAGGCCCTTAGTTACTTTTTGCTTTAAGGAAGTTACATTGGTAGTGGTATTTAAAAAAAATAGTAACTTCTAACTAGTCATATTTTTTGTATTGGTATATTATTAAATTTTATAATTCAATTATTTAATTTAAGATATTTTGTTAAAAAATTGTTTTTAAAATCCACTTTTTATCCTAACATTTTATAGTAGAATTTATATAAATATAGTAAATTATTTTTAATATTAGATATTTTAATTAATTTAGAACTTTTAGATTTATTCTATTTTGGTAGGATGATTTATCAAGGATATACCAAAATTATCATATACCAAGGAATCCCACACATTTCATAGTGATAACAAAGGTGACATATATAGAGTATAACATTGACATTCTTAGAATCATGAAACATTATATGTATATTTGTGTCATATTACACTTTCTTGTAAGAATAAGTAATATTAATCAAGGTGAGATAAGGGTTAATATATAAGGCATAGGCCCAAACATGTCATAAAATTAATAATGGTGATAGATAGATATAATATGGAAGTGACACTTTGTACTATGTAACATTATATAAATATTATCAACATGTTTCATGCACTTATATGAATAATATACATGTCAAAGGGACATGCCCCTTTGTATCTAAAATTTTCAAGGAATTACAGATGTTTTAATGTATTAGGTTATATTATTAATATATATCATAGTTTATTTAAGGAATGCATGCACATGTACACACATTCATTTTCACATGCACACACACATGCATGCTAGTGTGTGCATACACATACACACTCACACACAAACACAAGTAAATATATTATAAATGGTGTTAAGAAAGTAAATTATTACATACTAATAATTATCAAGAGGTACTAAAGAGTGATATTTTGTAGCCATTACCTTCAGAAGGATATATATGAATGTAAACTAAGATGGAAAATATTACATGTATGGATTGTTACAGACAAAATATAAGTTTATGGTGTAATATTGAGATAATAATGTATAAGTAGTATATGTAAGTGACACATAGAGAAGTGAATACACTTATAAGGAGTATGGTGAAATGTAACCAATATTGATATTTATGGCTAAAGAGAAGTTCGAGAATGAAATTATATGTTATGATTTATATGCATGGAATATAGCTAATCTAAAAATTATAACATAATTAAAATGTTCAAGTGCATGAATTTACTCTTATTTGTGTAATATTATCTCTAGTTGGGGCCACTTGATCTATAAGTTAATATATAGTATTTTATTTATGCCAACATTTTTTAGTACCACATGGACCTTGGTTAGTAGATGTTCTAAAAGCGTATAATAAAATTAAGTGAGTAGAATAGTTTTAGATGATAATAATCAATGATTTTTTTACAAATTCACATTTCAAGTGGAAATAAAAGATTAAAAAATGTGTGGTATCCCTATTTAAGGGTTTGTATATTTAATGTATGGCCTATGAGAAGGGTGGTTCCTTGAAAAGATGTAACCAATATATAAATTAGGTATGATATTTTTGGGGAATAAATATTAGGTAAGATAACATAAGGGGAATTATTGACATTAAAATAATGTAATTAAATTAGAAGAAGAAAGATAATAAAAGTATAAAAATTAAAATATAGAAGTAGAGAGAAAAATAAGGTAAATAAAGAGGATAGAATGAGATATAAGAGAACATATTAGTGGAGGTAAATTTATAAAATATAAAAATTATGAAATCCATGAGAAAATAATTGTAATAAATGGTAGTAATATTATAGAATGAGGATATTATGCAACTTTGGGTGATAAATTCCAATGGGAAATAGAACATGGCTTTAAAATTTGAGGAAAAAAAGTTTAAAGATAATTAATGAAAAGAGAGTAATATTAGAAAAGGAATAAAAAAAATAGGGAAATGATGTGGAAGAACTAGGATAAGAAAGCATTGAGGAGGTTTGAATAAAACTTCATTTAAACCCCAAAATTAGAAGATACCTCATGAGGAGATGGACCACATAGACCAAACATAATTCACATGTTGCATGATAGGAATAAGAAGAAACTAAGAGCAAAAAAAAAAATACATATAGGAAAATAAGTGTGGAATACTTATAGAAAGTATACTAAGGGCACAAAACTAAGAAGAGAGACTGTAAGAATTCTTGGAAGAGATTATTTTAGACTAAAATTAAAAATGGAAAAGGGAAACAATCCAATATTAAGAAGATATATCTCCAATAACTTTATAATAAGATGAAAATGTAATTATTTGGGAAAGATACAAAAGATGTAAAGGAATATTTTATTGTGTTATACTTTTACTAGAAGATCCATGTAATAAATTACCTCATATAATGTTTTTTTTGTTTTAATTTTTTTAGGTAGACTAAGGCATGAAACATTGAAATGGTATATCAAAATAATCTCAAATCATAATTTGACATGGAATGAGTTATAAAAATAATTTAAAAAATACCTTTACTACTTTTATTTACCAATAAAGAGAGTGACTAAGATGAGACACCTTATACATAATTAGAAGAGATGATAGATTATAACAAGTGATAGTAAAAAAGTTATAATAATCATTGAATGAAAAAAGGACAAATGGGTTTTTCTAAGGTTTGGTGGCATATGTAAGCTATTCTATGGATGGAAAGGAGTTTAATACATATTATATATATATATATATATATATATATATATATATATATATATATATATATATATATATATATATATATATATATATAATAAATGGCATCAATATTATAAGAATAATATTGGAGATGGGAACATGATTAAGTGGTGAAAATAGGGTTGAAAAAAGTGTAGCTATAATTATAAAAAAATAAAAATAAAAAGAGTAAATTTTGATGAAAAGACAATCAATATATTCCACCTCACATAAAATTTCCATAAGACCCAAAATATAGTACGAGGTATGTTGCATTTAGGGGATATGGGAACAAAGTGTTCATATTATTCTATAATGAGATGACTGGAAACATTAAGAATAATATCAATACAACCATATGAATAAATATTATAGTGTGGGTTATGTAGAATATGGTATCATAATTCTCATTGGATGCCTTCTACTAACCAACTTAGAGGGAGAAATACCACATATGAATGATATGAGTATAAAATGAGAGTATAGATTATTGATAAAATACCACAGGTGGTTCCATGTTATACCATGTCACCCTTTATCTAGGGTTATGAACCCAAAATGTAATATCATAAGTATCCTCCCCCAAAGTCAAGTAAGAGACTATAAGGTCTATAAAATCAATATTATAATGGGTAGTAAGTTTAGTACAAATGATTCTAGTATAAATAATAAACACAAATATAATCAAGGTGAATACACAACAAACTACTAAGGATGAATAGATTATAACGAATAGAATGTATCAATCATTAGTTTTAAATCCAATAAGCAAGGGCACATTATGATAAGTTATACAAATGGAAATCAAATATAGTTTTTATTCTATTAAAAAATGGGTACAATCGATTCATTGAATTTCCCTTAACTGAAACAGTATCATAAAATAAGGAATGATAATATAATAAATTATTGGATTGTTATCCCTAAAGGGTACACAACACCTAAAAACTGGTACCATTGTCCCAAGAACTAATGGGAAAATGTAAAAAATATGGAGACTAAAATAAAATAATTCTTAATAAATTTTTTAAGGGGATTTAGTAAGGCTAAAAAGGGAAAATGGTATCTAATAGACTAACAAAATAAAAATAATTTTAGGCTTGGCAAGAGTTTTCATAGGGATAAATGCTAAAACATTTAGTTAGGTTGCAAGATGAGAAACTAAAAAAAATTTGTAAGTTCCCATAAGAAAGGGACTTATATTATTGTGGATTAAAAAAAGGAATAGTGAAGAGGATACATAATAATATGTTAAAAATATTGTCATAATCTAATAAAACAAAATAAAGGAATAAAGTAACCAATGAATTAAAAAATATCAAAGAGAATAAGAATAAGTATTAATTATTTGGAGTAAAATTATATAATAAGATGAAAAAGTTGATACAATAATAAATACTATTTGATAAATCATGAAAATTACTAAAATATTAGAATAATAAAAAAATGGGAGAGGATATAATGTGTTAATATTCTTAAATAGGTAAACTCCAACTCCTCAAAATATCAATCCAAAGTATTCATGTCTCTCTTTATCATTATTATAAAAATTACCACTAAAGTGGAATGATTTTAGAAAATATCTATTTGGAAAGGTGATGAAGGCAATTTTTTATTCCCATTAGTAGTTTGGGACAAAGCTTACTTGCCTAAAGGAAAATAAATAAAGCATAAATATTAAAAAGAGGTGTGGAAATTTCTTAAAGAGGATAACAACTTGATTAGGATCCTACATTTTAAACACCTTGTGGATAGTGAAGAAGATATTTTCCTAATTGAAGAAGGCTAAGACAATGGTTCTACTTTCTAAAAAATAATCATTTGCAGTAGTTGTCTTCTGAGAGAAGGAAATAAATGGAATGTTGGGGATGGAATAAAAGATCAAATTTTGGGATGATCCATAGATATTATAGTACCCTCTAGCCTCTATATCATTGATGATATATATTAGTGATGAATATAAGGAGGTGCATGGGTCAAAATTGAAAGATTACTAGGAAAATCTAATAAAAATGGATCTATAAATCACTATAGAAGGATGAAATAAGCAGAGATACAAATAATAACATTAAATATATCAAAAAAATGTCTTAAAAAAATAATTATTATTTGTACCAAAAATTATGAGCTTATTTAGTCAATAGATATGAGTGGAGAGTTCTCGATCAAGTTAGGGTACCTAGTTAACTTGGACCTAGAAGAAGATGGTTTTCATTGAAAAGACCTTTGGATCTCACTCTTAAGGTTAATATATTCTTTTGGTTAGCTTCCCAGAACAAGGTTTTCACAATTTAAAACCTATTTAAGAGAGGATTTCCCATTCCCAATAGGTGTGTATTATGAAAATACAATGAATAACTAGTAAATCATTTGTTCTTGGATTGATCTTTTGCTTCCCAAACTATAGAATTATCTTGTAGAAACTAAATAAATCCTAGTTATAATAAAATCTATCCTTAACCTCATATAACAATGGAAGACACCCTAGGAACTTCCATATTTGGATTTCTTTTGGTAATTAGATCTACCCCATTTATTTTATTTTATTTTTTATATAAGAGCATGAATAATTACATTAAAAAAAAACTAGTCTATCAAATATTCACTAGTTAGAGTATATATGAGGCCATAAAATAAAACTAGAATATGTTCACATAAAATAAAAAGATTTGTATACCTAACTATGTTTCTTCCATTTTAAAAAATAAATTAAGATTACCCATTTAGTGAATGACCAACCATTCAAAGTGGATAGGTCCCAGGTTAAGTGGTCTAAACCTAAAAGGCCTTCACTAAAAAAAAAATTAAACATGGTAGCCAAAGGAAACTTAGGATTGATAGGACAAAGATGAATCATTAGGAATTTAGAAGGTATAATGGTGGTGTCTTATGCAAGATCCCTGTCAGTGCAATAAAATCACATTGATGAATCCACATAAGCTCTCTAGGGAATCCAATTAGAAACTAGGATAAATATTTTATTTGAAAGGGACACTTTCAACATTCTCAATTATTTATCTAGAAAATATAAATCTTATTTATCTATTCAAAAATAAAGATAAGATGTCAAAATGATTTTAAAATGATTTAAGTAAGTTAAAGTATCCCATATTTACAGGGAAGGAAACAAAAGAGAAGATAACATGGCCAATATTGGAGTCTACATTCCATTTTTTAATCAGTGATCTAAGTTAGAATAACTACCAAGCCACACAATAAAAGTTATTTTGAATTATGTGACAACAAATATAAGCTCTAAGAGGGAATAAATCCAATGATAGCTTATTATAAATGAAAAAAACATAGTCTATGGAATTTCATGAAATGATGTTAATACTCTTTATAGGGTGAAGAATAAAAATTTGAAGCATGAGAGAAAAGGAATAACCATCATCATACATCAGGTAATAAGTGAGGGGGATTTAAACTAAGTTTTGATTATAGAAAGTCCCTGTGGAGGAAAAAATGCTCTACCATGGGTGGTGAATGAGGTAGGCTCAAAACAATATCCTATGCCAAATCTAAGGAAGATCTAGCTATATGGAATAAAAATTTAAAGGGGGGTCTTACCAATTTCATGCTTAGGATTGTTAGTTCCAAACCAACTATCTCCAAGTAATTCATTAGGGTTAGGATGAAAGAGAAGTCAAAATGAGGGACCTATAGGTGAAAATTACCAAGGAGGTCATAAGTGAATATAAATTCATGTATTATGATGTAAATAAGGCCTTTAAGGATAACATATATAAGGAGGAACTGATTAATATCTTATTCAAATCAACTGAGACAATCATTCCTAAGCAAAAAGGCTTTCCCATAATAGAGATGACAAGTAAATGGCTTGAAATTTGACTCCAAATCGTTAAATACATCACATTGGAAGGTAAGTATATATTCATTTTGTCCCACCATTTCCTTATAATTAACCATTTTAAAGGGCACAAAATCAACTTAACTTATTTATTGGTAAGTTTTTTGGAGAAATATATTATCTCCTACAAGTTTAATCCTACCACTAAAATTTTACACCAAGGCCTCATCCTCCTATTTGTCAATAGGGGTGAGCCCTTATGGGGAAAATACAATTTTAATACATTGATTTGGATAGCAGTGAGAAATATCTAGAATATAGTGCTGAAGATGACTTTGGGTCTTAGGATGGGGGATACTTCAAACCAACCTCAAGAATCCTAGGAGTTATAATCATTTGACATGTACATCAACCTTGTTGAGAGGAATGATAAGGTTAAAGGTAAATTTAATGAAAAGAATCCTATGAATGAGATAATGAAAATAAATAAAAATTTTGAGACCACCCTAAGAGGAAAAGAGAGATTAAATAAGGTAAGGTATGAGTTAATCCCCAAGCCTCCTAATCATAGGAGAAATAAAATCTTGAAATTTAAAGTGATTATGGAGAAGCTAGAGTCTAAACTTTCCATGCAATAGATTTTGTGTAATGAGACAACTAAGGAAATGAAGAGTTTGAGGTCCCAACTGATGTTTATTCAATTTAAAGGAACCAAATATCATAATGGAGGAGAAGATAAATATAAATTATTAGAAAATGAGATGTGGGGTAGGATACCCCAATAAATACTAGGAAACATGAAATGTGTGGAATATTTGCATCACTCAACCAAGAAAAAATAAGTAAAAATGGTTGTTAAAACACAGACTTGGCTGAAGAAGAGTGAGGCAAAAGACTCTCTTGAGGGTCCTAGAAAGATAATCAGGTGTCAAATCCAAAAATAAGGAATAAATAACATGGAATCCATATGCCTTGTTAAATAATCAAAATCAAAGGAGTCTTACCCTTAACTTTCTACTTGCTATCTATATTTAATTTTTTTGTGTAATTTTCTGGTCTCTTATTCATTTGATGAAGTTTGGAAAAATATTTTTGATGGTTTAGTGCCTTTTTATCCAAATAACACCTTATTTTTTATATAGCACTTGGTTATTTATCTTGTGTCTAGTTTTATTTTTATTTTTATTCTATTGAATATATTACGTCTGTGTATTGGTTACGGGAGCCATTAAGCCTTGTTTATTAACCTAATCAATTAAAAATACATTAATAAAAATTCAAACCAAAACTTGAATATATAAAAACATAAATATGGAAGAAGATTTTTATTTTGTTGGATGTGAAGGTGAATGGAAAATAGGTTAAGAATATATTATTAGATTTAGGAGTGAAATCAATGTGATATTTCAAAGAACTTATGAATATAGAGGTAATAAAAAAAGAGTTTCAAAGTTACTCCACATGAAGAGGAAAGTCTCCACACCCATTATAGATATTATGAACCAAAGGGAGATACCACAGATTATAAAATAGTAGTTATTTTATATTATAAGTGGATTTTTATATGTGAAGATTCTAAAATTTAGTAACATAGGATACTTAGAGAATTATCTATTGCATATGCAAAGGATAGTCCTATATGAAATCACAAGACTATAAGATATAAAAATTAGGTTTCACTGCTATAATTTAGAGAAGGAAGGGTTGGATCCCATGGAATATTATTATGTAAGACACATAAATAAATAATTATAAGAAGGTGAGGGAGAGTTACAATAGCAGGAAGATGATTAAGTGAAATACATATGTCGATTGCTTGAAATTATAAATCTTTTTTGTTAGAGGAAAACTTGAATATGGAAAAAGTACTAGAATATTAAGAAGAGGAGGAAGTAATGAAAATATTAGAGTTATTGTTACCAAACTAAATGCATATAATTCAAATCATAAATAGAAAAAATTAAAAATAAAAGTTGAAGAAAAGACAAAAAAAAAAGAAGGTAAAAAAAGGGGAAAACATTAATAAAAATAAATAAATAAATAAATAAATTGGGAAAAAAAAATATAAAATATTTAAAAAATGAAAAAAATAGATTGCCCAAATATTTTAAAATTGGTAAATGGATCCCTATCAACATTGGAGGTAAACACATTTTATATAGCATGGTATCCATTGAGTTGGGTTGGTAAGTTTTTGTGATGGGGTTGAATTAAATATCTATATTTTTTAATATATTGACTACTAAGTATAAAGGAATATTTTATTTGAAAGGAAACTATAAAAGGTATCAATTTTGGAAGGTATCATGAAGGACCATCTTGTAAGCCTAATTGGGAAAGTTAAGTTGGGGTGTTTTGGTGCTTTGTGCTAGATGTATTAAATTATGGGTTTCAGATAGTTTTTTTGGTTAATTAGACACAACTTATTAATAATTTAGTAGAATATTTTGAGTTATATGTATTATTTTTTTATACCTATCGCTATTTGTCTCGATGATGAGATACATGTATAACTTAAGACATAATATTTATCTAAGATTATATAGGTTACTATATCTTACCAAATTTTATCATAGTTTCTCATTAAACTTCATATCTATTTTAACATATTCTGTGTTTAGTGTGGCACCTATATTATGATTGATAAGATCTAAAACTTATTCAAAATTACCATACAACTAATACATTATCAATATTTTAGCACATAGTTTATCAATAAATATGGTTGATAACATCACAAAACTCATTGGTTATGAAGTGGTTTCTACCAGCTCTTTTAATGGTTCAAGTGATGCTTCATCTTATTTATTGTATATTAATTTAGACTTTGAGTCTTTGTAGTATATTTAAATGAAGTACATGGATAATAATGAATTTAATGAGTACATATACACCACACATATGATCTATAAGATATTTTAAATAAATTAGAATAATACAAATTTGCTAATATAGTTATACATTAGTTGTCAATTATCCTATTTTATTTCCTTTTTACTGTCACATTGTATTGTCATATCCTCTAGCGTCATTCCAAGAAAATTTTCTCCCAAAACCCATGTATTATTTTTTTTAACTTAATTAAATGATGCTTACTTATTAAATTAAGTTACTTAGGGGTTAAACTATTGTGTAATTTTTTCAATGTTACAAACGAGTGTCACACACATAATTATTTGGTGAATTAAGTAATCTATTTAAATCCATATATTTTCCACCACAAGGCTTCCCTAGGAAGTGGGATGAAAACACATCAAAGTGAGATTAAGATCAAGTATAGTTTCTAAAATAATTTACTTATTGTCCTCATGAAGGAAGAGGGATAAGTTACATAAGTAGGAAGCAATAAATAAAAGGGTTAGCTTAATTATATTTTATTAATATGATAGGTCAAGGATATATTTAAACATACATTTTAGAGTAAACACACACAAGGAAAAATAATAACAAACAAAACAATAATTTACTTTATAAATGGGTTACTACCCTAAGGATCACTAAGAGAGAGTATTGACAACTCTAGTCAAAATGGCATGAAATATAAGGGAAAGTTATGAAAATACATTCATCTCATGATAGCTAATATTAAACCAAAACAACTTAATATAAAGGGATTAATAATTACAAATAGATCAATCCCATTTTTTATTAAATTAATATTATATTTAAAACTATTCTAAACAAAAATGTTTAATCCCAACATGAAGGATGACAACAAGGCACCCCTAACCTGGACTATGAATTAGACCCAATGCCCCCATGTTTACTTGGGTTACCTATATATCCACTTCTTAGAATTAGGTTCTAATGTAGTTCTCATCAAACTTGTGATGGCCTCCTCTATGAAATGTCATCACCAAAAGCGGGTTGGTGATCTAAGCTAAAAGAGGATCTAAAATAACACTCAAAGAAGCATCTGAAGCATTATACATCTACTCAAATTAGAATGACACATACAAAGGTCACTTATAGAACACCTTAAAGGTGCATTTTCATACCTAAAGCACTCTCACATGACAATCTAAATGAGATTCTAATGTGACAAGAAACCTATGTTTCAGTGATACAACAAGACCATGGTCTCAAATATATTTAGCTTACACTTATCGGAGATACTCTATCTCTCAATTGGGTCTATAATAGTTCCCAAAGATAATACAGGATAAAACAAAATTACTTTACAAATAAGTCAAATAGGTTTTATACCCAATAACTATTAATCTGAACATACCACACAACTAAACATTGACAAGATACACATATATAAAGAATAATGTTATATAGTTTACACTAAAACAAGTTCTCTAAGAGTTGATTATTTAAGCAGGTGTTCCAAAAACACACTAAAGTTATTTTATCATAATGCTCACTCTATGAGAGTACCCTAAGGGTTAACTCACTATGCCCACATTCACTCCCTCAAGCCAGCTACATAGTTGTGGGGATCAACTTCACAGGAATAATTAGGATTAGATGTAGTTCACACATTTCTAAGTTATTTTTAGTTTAAAATTGAAGGCATCTAGACTTCATCAAATATATAGTGTAGTTACTCTTGTAGGTAACAAAACAACCACTAGTTGTTCCAAGCATCTAGGTACTCCCAATAGTTACAAGGGTGACCAACTTATGGGAATGATGCACATTTATAATGATTAATCTATGTATGAATATTTATCCTTAATCCCATAATTATGCTCCTATTAAATGACTAAAAGGACCCCTTTTGACCTAACAAGGTTAAACTAAGGCTTTAGATGCTTAAAAGCGATTCTAGCTCAAAACATGACCAAAGGTTATAAAAATTATTTTAGGATAAAATAATGCATTATAGTCACTAATTTATTTAATTTATAAATGAAAAATATGCACTTAATAAAATTTTAAATATGCTTCAAAGTTCTTAAAAACACACAAAATTCAAGTTAAATAAATTAGGTACAAAATTGCTCTTGTTTTAAATTAAAACAAGATAGATAATTTTTTATAACTATTAAAGGCTATTATTTAAGCTATAATTATCATTTTTAAGTCATAATATTTTTTTATCGTGATTAAAACTATACATTTGTTTACTATTCCAAATTGAATTTATCTGCTTAAAAATAGATGTACAAAAATTCATTGTAAACCATCTTCAGAATTACCTTTTTAAAAATATTATAAACTTTCAACACATTAATTTTATTATAAAATTGATAATTTTAAGCTATAATAAGTTAGTTTCAACTTTTATTTTTGATAAAACCCATTTATTGATATTTTGTATACGTTAATTTCAAATTTAATTTGAAACACAAGAAGATGAAAGGGATTTTGATGCTACAATTGTCTTCTAAAATTGGTTGAAAATGAAAATTCTTGATGGGAGTTAAAACTATCAAATTACCAATTATATCTTTTATCCACTTAAAAAATATTTCAAAATCATATATTTTGTAAATATCAAATTTAAGTATTTATTTTACATCAGATATGAAATATCCTTAGAAGTTAGAAAAGTAATTACAAATTTCTCTTTCAAATGCCATCCTAAATTTATAAAAATAATAATAATTTATGATAGAATTGAAATTTGTCTAAATATAATTTAAAATTTCCGCAACCTAATAAAACTAGTTACTAGTTTAGTTTCAATAAATTCTTAATTTATATATTTATTTTCCTCTAATTCTAGATGATTTTTAATTAAGTTAAACATAGAGGAAAACACTAACACTTGTTTAGTTAGAACAAAAGTGAAAGATTATCTGTTTGAAATACTTAGGTTGACTATGAAATTTTTAAATCACATCACCATGTTAACATATTAAGAGAAGATAATCAACATGTTATTTACTACTACCACAAGAAGATCAAATATCCAACTAAGATTTGGGAATTTGCAATCTACAAATAATTGTAAAAGTATAATGGCTATAGGTGTTACTTTCATATTTTTAATATCAAACACATTAAAAATATTTAAATCACATTTTGTTCATGACTTAACTTTATTTATTCCTCGTGTAAACAATTTATAACTATTTTATTAATATTTAATTATGCTAAATATTTATTTCACGTGTAGTTTTTAATTATAGAGAGTATTTAATGGTACATTTACGTATGATACTTCTTAGTTTTTCTAAGGAATGACAACTCAAGTAAAAAATACATGCTTGAATAATATAATATAATATGAATAGTATTTCCACATCAAACATTCCCATGATTAAAATATAATATTTGTAATGAATGATAAAATGAGTGCATGATGCAACAACTTCATTAACATTACACCTTCTTAACTTAGAAATATCACCATGGTAAGATATAAATGTTATAAATTAATGTTAAATTTTTATAGTTTGTTTAATCTAAAGTGAATATAAACATATCTCAAGTGACCTCATTATTATATATTATAAAAAAATATTTTTTATATACATATATATTGGGTAAGAAAAATAATATAAAATTTATATAACCAAAATAAGATGTATTGTTATTTATAAATAAATACAATTTTAATTATTATTATTATAAGATTAGGGTATGACCAACATAGGACCATGTAGCCCCATTACTGTGGCTTATGATGGGACTACCCAATCTGGCCTTTAACCTAAGGAATGGTTACCACTATCCCATTGTCAAATAGGTTTTATTTTTCATCCCCCATACTAGACTATGGGGAGTAGACGAGGCTCGTTGACCCTTTGGCTAACCCACTCTCTCCCAAACTACTTATTAAAACTATTTTTATTTGTTATTTTTATTATTTTATGCATAAACATACATATGCATATTACATATGTATATGTTTGATTATTTATTTAATTTTATAATTATCTTATTATATTTAATTTTAAATTAATTTATTATATTTATATGTACACACATGTACTCATTTTCAAAATTATTAATGGTTTAAATATAAAAAATTTCTCAACAAATATTATGTGATGTATGCTTTTTTTAATGAATGATTTCTTCTTACAATTTGAAATAACTTTAAAATAAATAATTTATACTTAAAAATAAATAATTTTCATATTCCATTCTTTTTTAAATCTCAAAAGAGATATTTTGAGAGAGAGAAGATTAAGGGGGATGATTTTATTCTATATTTTTTTTGATATAATCTAAATGTCACTAACAAGATTTTTCCAATATGTAAATAAAAGAGGGATAAATACATTTTATTCAACAAGCAACATACAATTCTAATGAAAAAAAATCCATTTATAAATTTAATTGCTCTAAGATTTAAGGAGGAAGAGAAACATGCAAATTATTTTATTTTCCATTTTCAAAATCCAAGGTATAGGAAGAAATGGAGGGGAGAGAGATAGATTTTTAAGGATTAGAGATAAGGATAGATATTTTAAGCACACAATCTAAGCTTTGATTTTATTTTCTCTTTTGAATTGTTTGATAAATTAAAATTTTCTTCTACATAAAATGTGATAAAATAATACCTACCTCATCTCCTCTATTTGATATATATGCAACAAGATACCAAGCTCTATGAAGAACTCCTCTAAGATCTTCATGAACACTTTCATTACATGTTCTTTCTCTCACCCTCAAAATATAACAACTAAACAATAACCAAGAATTTATAATAAAAAGATATTTAATATAATATTCCTTAAAACTCATAAATGAAGGGAGTACCATCCATTACATGGTTCATTTCATGTCATAGAAGGACCCATAATTTTTTTACATACTTTATACTTTCCTTAAAGTAATTTATTTCACAATAATAAATTAAATTACATGCCTACATAGGATCCTTACACACAAATTAATTTAATTACATAAATTCCAAAATAATCTATCAAGTGGATCATGCCTACGAACTAGCGTAGCACCCTAAGTTTTTAATTTTTTTAGAAAGCTTATTAGATAGGGTGCATATCCTTTCTAAGAGGCATATGACTCTTCAAATATGGTATTGACCAATTTTAGGAATTATAATTCATATGATAAATACATACAAGTTAAAATTTAATTAGGTTTTCTTAAGTTATTAAAAACTATTAACCTATTAACAATACAAGAGGGAACCATAGTTTCAAATTCCTTCACCACCATGGTTGTTACACTTGGTAAGTGCCTCTAATTAGAAATAAAAGAGGGTTATTCATGTAGGGTATTACATACTCCCAATTATAAAATCATTATACTTGATGCACCATATCAACATAATGGGTCAAAAAACACCCACTTCAAAATGCAATATTAGGTTACAAAAATGCAACTGAAAATGATACAAGAACAACATTTATCAACTGTGTTTTTAAACCACATAGTTTTGAATATAGATTTTGTATTTCCTTTTTACCAGTAATATTATTATCAATGTTCATTCTTATTCAAGTTTTAAAACTATAAAACTTCATCATCTTTTATTATTGCTTACTTGGATTCACTGTAAATAGAAGAGGTTTTATAAGTCAATAGTTGATACTAATTTTTTATTTAGGTAGTTTTCATAATGTCATACTATCATATTATCATCCAAATCTATCACAAACCAACTAAAACCCAAATTATTTATACTACTTTATAATTCCAATAAGTTAGTTTTTAACAATAATACTATTATGTTATGATAACATATTGAATAACCTAAACATCAACCCATGGTGAGAGTGTACTATAAAAATAAAGTGCCATCTGAATAGATCAATATCAATGCTAAAATAGAATTGCAATCATCATGATATTCAAATAACCTCCTTAAACCTCCCAATAAAATCTTTATTATAACTCCAAATAAATAATGAATAATTTTTTTTAGTTAATTCATGTACACAAAACCTCCTTAGACCTCACAATAAAAAGTCTACTTAAACCTATCAAGTAGGATAGTATCCTATAACCACAACATCTAATGGGTAGGAAGGATGGTGTCATCTACCCATATATACAAGTTCCCATCTTGACTCTATAGCTATGTTCCAAGATACTTCTTCTCCCCCATACCCTCACAAGGCAAACACTATGCACATTATGAACATATATGAGACCAACATTTAATTACAAATAAATTTTCAAAAATAAAACAAATCCATAACATTATTAAATCAAATTCAATGTGGTCACCAAATATATTCAAATGAAAATAATAAAATATTTTAATTAAAAACTAAAAGTAATTTAATAATAATAATAACATAACTTCTTTATCACAACTTAAATCAAAGAGAAGGAAAAGTGTTGGTTTCAAAAACTAATAAAATTTCAACAAAATTAGCATAAATTTCAACACAAAAATTTCATAAAAAGATCACATTATGACACTATGCGGCTAAGGAATCCACCCAAGGAGATAAGGACAAAATACAAGCCTCAATTACTTACCAGAGGTAAGATAAAAGAATCACTCTCCATATGCCTCACAAAAGTTCCACATAGTTGGATCATAGGGTAATTAAAAAAAAATTTCTTTTTAAAAACAACTAAGGAGTGGGTGGAGGAACACATCATTCATAAGGTGACCATTAAGCACAAATATCCCATAGTGCTTGTGGCACTCATGGTGCACACACCTTAAATATTCAAGTGATTACCACATGAAAGTGGGAAATTTTGGTTTTCAACCTATGATAAGATCCACTTTCTTGCCTATGACCTATTTTAGTCCAATGTAAACATTTTCTACTCCACCCTCAAATCCCATACTTGAATTAGGTCTCAATCACTAGAAAAACAATGTAAGGTTACACAACATAACACATCACTATGTAAAAATAGTTTCATTTAGACATTATATGTTTTCATGAATGCAAGTTACTTTACACCACATTTACACACGAGGTATATCACAAACATATTTACATTCATAAAATAATAATTAGGATTAATAACACAAATTCCATACTTATACCATGACAAACATGCACTACGACCATACAAATTTTTTGTTTATGTAGAGAGGATCCATTATTTAAGAGGTTTTATACATTGAAAAAATTATGTAGGGGTTTACATTATATGTTAAAACTACACATGTACATAAAATAATACAAAATTTAAGGATACACTTGTTTGTCTCAAGATACAATGTTTAAATTAGTTTAAAATAATGGGTATAGCTACATTATAATATGATAACACAATTTCAATGGTAATACACAAGGATCAAATTTTCCTCATTGGTCCAGCCAATGCACCTATGTCATTCCTGATAACATTACTAACAACCATATAACACTGTTATTTCTAGTGTATTATAGTAAGTAGTCATTTCACACATAGAACCCAATTCCAAAGGAGTGTTATATGGAATTATGCATGTTTTTTGTGTATAACCACTTATAAATATCAACTTCTATAACACCTCTATGTATAAAACTATCATGGATGATACAAATCAAACTAAAATTACAAATTATATTTTATGCCTACTATAGAGGGTAAACTTACCATAATAATCTCACCAAAAGTTCACAGTGTTCAACCCATGATCTAATACCAAAATGTCATGCCCAAAAAAATTGTTTAAAAACCCATGTAATTTTTTTTTAAAACTTAATTCAATGATTCTTACTTATTAATTATATTTTCTTAGTGGTAAAACTATTGTGAAATTTTCCTAACATTACAAAGGAGCATGACACACATAGTTATTCAAATAATTAGGTAATTTATTTAATTTCATGTACTTTTCACCTTAAAACTTCCCTAGGAAGTAGGATGCAAACACATCAAAGTGAGATTAAGATAAAGTATAGTTTTTAAAATAATTTACTTAATGTCCTCATTAAGGAAGAGGGACAAGTCACATAAGTATGATTGAATAAATATACATCTTAATTATATTTTATTAATTTGATAGGTCAAGAAGACATTCAAACAAACATCTTAGAGTCAGAACACACAAGGGAAAATAATGGTGAGTAATTAAATAATTTACTTTATAAATGGGTTACCACCCTAAGGCTCACCATGAGAGATAGACTCTACTACTATTACTTTAAAAACTCTACTCTTAAAGGAATTAAAAAAAAGGTAAACTAAAAAAATACATTCATCACATGGTATCTAATACTAACCAAAACAACTTAATATAATAATTACTTAGATCAATCTCATTTTTTATTTAATTAATCTTATATATAAATCTAATCCAAACAATAATGTATAAGACCAACACAAAGGAATATGAAAATGCACCCCTAACATATCTTATGACCTATACTTGATGCATCCACCTCAACTTGGGCAATGTACATATCATCCCAGAATTAGGATTTGATGTAGTTATCCTTGAACTTGTGATGGCCTCCTTAGCAAGACATCATCACCTAAGGAGGGTTGGTGATATAGGGAATAAGGGATCTAAAATGACATTCAAGTGAGCCTATAAATATCTAGTCATTTACTCAAGTTAGAAGGACACATCTAATGGTCACTTATCATATAACACTTTAAGATTCTAAGGTGTGTGGTTTACCTAAAACACTCTCATGTGACAATCCAAACAAGAGTCAAATGTGACAAGGAAACTATGTTCTAGTGATCTAATGAGATCAAGGTCTCAAAAATATTTGGCTTACACTACTTAGATATGTTCCATCTATATAATGGGTCTATAATAGTGTCTAAGGTTAATATGGGAGAAAATAAGATTAATTTATAATAAAATCAAATAGGGTTGTTATCTACAACTATTCATTTAAACATACCACAAAACTAGAAATTAAATGATACACATACATGGAGAATACTTTTATATAGTTCATGTAATATAAATGAATCTAAGGGTTAATTATTTAATCAGTGTTCTAGGAACACACTAAATTTATTTGGTTATAATGCTCACTCTAGGAGAGTGTCTGGAGGGTTAGTTCTCCATGCCTACACTCACTCCCCTAAGCTACCTACATATTTGGGGTGATCACCTTCACATGAAGAATCAATGCTAGTTTTAGTTCACCTATCCCTAAATGAGTGTTAGTTCAAAATTGAAGGTGTCCAACCTTTATCAATTAGTTTCTTGACTTTTCTATCATAGTTTCCCCTTACATGTAACATAATGACCACTAATTGGTCCAAACACATATATGTACTACCATGAGTTACAAGGGAACATAACATATGGTACGTGTTTAAATTTATAATTCTCATTCCCTGTATTAAAAGTGAGCCTTACTCCCAAAATTATGCTCTTATTCAATTACTAAAATGAACCCTTTTTACTTAGCAAGTTATAGCTAGGGCCTTAGATTATTAAAAGTGTTTCTAATTCAATACCTAAGATAAGTTTATAATAATTTTTTTAGGATAATAGAATAAATGATAATCACTAATTTATTTATAAATTAAAAATATGCACTCAATAAAAATTTCATGTTAAAAAATGCTTCAAAGTGATATAAAATAGACCAAGTCCAAGTTAGATAAAGTAGGTACAAAATTCATCTTATTTTAATTGAAAATAGATGAATAAAATTTTATAACTATTATAACCTATTATTTAAGCTATAATTATCATCATTAAGGCATAAGATTATTTTTTTATTAGATAGGGTGAATAAAATAGGTTTTATAGGGATCTTACAACCACTAGTCCAAACAAAAGCAATACATAACAAAATATAAGCCAAAGATTGGTTACAGTTCAAAGAAGGCCTTCATCTGAACAAGAACAAAGAAATAACCAAAAGTAAAAAGATAAACACAGTGATAATTTTAAAAAAAAAAACCCACAACCAAAACTTTAGTTAAAACTAGATAGTTCCTTAGAGCTAGTGTTATCTTGTGTATCCTCTTGCTCCATCTCATAACTAGTTTCCTTCAGTAGTGCCTTATTATTTCTACCCCTAGTATGTTTTGAGTGGTCTTTAGCAGAGGTGTGGATGGTCTTTTCCTAAATTGAACATGGGATCCCTTTAGGATGAGAAGTGGTTTGGGTAATGGGATTCTCTTTAAATATCACCACTAGTTTATTCATATTTTCCAGTGGGGTGTCTTTCATCTTCAGCACCATATCGAAGTCATTATTGAGTTTCATAATTTCCACCTTTAAATGATTTTATTCAATGATAATATCTAACATGTCCATCCCAACATTATCAAGCTTATCTAAAAAACACCAAATTATCTATTGTGTTGGCCAATATATTCCTCCAAGTAGAGGGTTAGGGTGTCCTTATGACTGGTTGCCTCCTTGTCATGGGTAGAGCTATTTTTGCATTTTTTGGTGGAGGTCGGTGAAGTGGATAATAGGCATTTAAGAGGGATTTAGTCTATGCTTATTGAGGGGGTGAAGGAACAAGGGGTGGGGGAAGCTTACTCCTTTTTAGGTGGAATTAGGGCATCAATAGGAAGGTATTTATAAAATTATATGGTTTTACTTAGTAGAATATCACCTTTGTAGAATAATATATATATCAGACCATGGTGAATTATGTGATTTTTATTACTCACCTGATAATCCAAGGTAGTGTTTTCCAAGTATTTCAAAAAATAGAAAGGAAAACTAATTTTATAACCTTTGAAATGGTTAATAAGAATGAAGTGATGAAAGAAAATCATAATGAACTTACCCTCCAAAGTAAGATACTTCATCACTTGCAAATAAATCTATGACCATCACTTGGGAAGGTTAATCTTGGGGAAACCATTATTATCTATCTTCATAGCCTCCTTAGTTTTGAAGAATTTATGCATTAATTCAAGCTTCTAACTATTATCTTTAAAGTTCTTCTTCCCATTATAGGACATGCCTATCACCTCACCAATGCAAGACAACTATTCTCAATACCCTCCTGATCATTCACTTATTTTAGTTGAGAAAGAATTCCTTTGAGATTTTTTCATCATGTCCTATAATTCATTACATTAAATAAGACAGACCTTGTTTATGAAATTTATTCCACACTTTATTGTTATTCTAGAATTTTGAGCATGAGAGTGGTTCAAGATGATCTCTATCACCCCCATGATCAGCTTGTTATAAGAATTGTTACCCATTAACATAGCCTTTGTACTTTTATTTCTAGAGAATTCAAACCAATTGTTATTACAAATGGATTTTATTATGAATTTGGGGTAACCAAATCTACATGATGTCCATCAATGTTACCTTTAGGTCATGCCTAACCAAATCATTGTGATGATTGATTACAATCATTATTAAGGTTGTTTAGGATTTAGGTTTGGATTTGATTTGGGTTATACCACATGACTAGACTTTTAACACCCACTCTAAAATTGGTAAGGATATTAGATAAAAAGTTTCCCTCTTAGTACACATGAATAATAATAAAAATGGTGAAATAAGTAGAAGAGGCTATGGACATCATCAATAAGTTATGTGATGGAATTAAAATGGGTGACTTTACCTTCAAGAGCATGGAGGAGTTTAAGGGAGTCACCTTCAATAACAAGTTTAGGGATGTAGATTTGGGATATGAGTTGAATTCCCCAAAATGTTGTCATGGCCTCAATAATGTGATTATTTTGATGTCCCAAAGGACCCAAACAAACAAAAAACACCAATCCATCATGATCTTAGATCATGCCTCCCCACTTCTAAACTTAGATTACCTTTTGAAGTGCCATTGAAATTGAGCTTGGACCATCTAGGAGGGGATAAACCACTTGGTATCATAGTGGGATATCATAGAGAGTGATGTTTCCACCACTTGAGAAAGGTTACACAAACATAAAATAGAGGATTCAACCATGGAACACCTAACCTTGTCTTTGGGGGTGAAATCCTTCTAATTATTTGAGATAGAGGAACACAAATGCTTGATTATTGAACCAGGGGAAGAACTTCAATATTTAAAACTCTAATCATTATTATCCTTCCAAATAGCCTAAAAAAAGTGAGGGATGGTGACACACCATAGGAAATAAGAGATGGGAGTGACCAATGGGGTTTCTATTATTGAATGAGATCTTTAATGGAGCCTATGCATACCCAAAAAACTAGGAACTTATTGAGTAGATAATGCAGCACCAAGAGACTGAGGGGGAAATCCAAGAATATATAGTAAACAAACTCAACATAGGAGAAATAGAGTGAGAAATTATTTGGGATTTTTAAGACTTGATTTATAATATTTACTATAGTGAGTATTTGATTCTAGGCTGGCAGCCAAAAAAGTATTTTGATTTTCAAAATTAGATGTTTGATATAGAGTGGGCACCAGAGATCCCATTGATCCTTCATATCAATCTCAACCAAATATATTGAGTTCATATAGTAATACCCACTAACTTAATCCAACCAAAGAATAGAATACTCTTTAGGAAAGTAGGGAATGTGGATTTGTTGAAGCTTAGAATTGATCTCAAGAAAATCTTGGGATTCTTCATTCATGACATTAGTCAAATTAAGAAATTTACATTGAGGGAAGCCATTAGAAACATCTAATTAGTATTTAAATTTTGTATCCTATTTAGATCTAAATCTTATATAAATATTAGTCCATGGTTGTTGCAAATTTAGGGGCATTTAGGATAACCGAGGATCATCCTAAAAATCCAAAGAGTCCTCATTGCCTATTTTCCACTTATATCATTTTTTTAAGAGATTCTTTCCATTGGAGATCATTTTCCATAAGGTCAAGCTAGTTTTTGGGCCTTCCTCCTAGAGAAATCTATATTTATTAGTACCCACTATGTATTTGGCCTTAATGATCTATGTCCATTATTTATCTTCTTTCATGATTTTCCAGTCAAATTTGGCAAAGAGAGCTTTGTTCATGTCTCTTATTTTATGAAATTCTAATTTTAAATTAGATTTAGGGTGACAAATATTATCCCAATGAACCAAATGGAACTTAGACCTTTCTTTTATCCCTTTTCACAAGAAATTACATTGAATCTACTTAATTTTATTTGCAATTTTGTTTGAAATTTTGAAAAGAGACATTAAGTATATTGGGATACTCTGTATAGTGTTCTTAAGTAATTAGATATCTTCAGCATGAGTGAGGAGATGACCTTTCCATCCAATGAGTTTCTTTTGAATTCTATTCACCAAAGGGTTCTAGTATTCATCTTTTAATTTACCAATGAAAAGGGGAAGTCTGAGGTGGATGGAAGGGAGCTTCCCTATCTATCAATCATGGACATTGGCCAACTTCTTTTGAAGGATTTCTTGGTGTTAATAAATAAAGATAATATTTTGTTGAAATTGATAATTTGATTATATACTTTTTCATAGTTCATAGGGATACTTTAAAAGTTTGTAGCTTCTTATACTATAGTTTCTCCAATTAAAAAGGTATCACTAGTAAATTATTCATGAGAGACCAGTCTCATGCCTTGATCCACTCTAATTCCTTTGATTATGACCATGTTTCTAGTCACAATCATGGATCTTCCCAATAATTCATCAAGGATGATAAAACTATAAGGGGATAGAGAGTCCCCTTATCTTAGACCTTGGTTGGCTAGGAAGAAGTCTTTTGAGACCCCATTGACTAAAATTGAAAAATTGGGGGTGGAAATTCAACTCCAAATGATGCTTCAAAAGGAGGATTTGAAGACAAATTTCTCCAAAATATTATCCAAGAATCTCCAAGAGACTCTATCATATGATTTGTTCATGTCAAGTTTAATGAACATTCTATGATTATTATTTAGATGGGTGGAGTGGATAGCCTCATGGATAGTTATTACCATATATATGGTTTGGAAAATAGAAAAAAAATATCTTTGGTGTTCTTCTATGATTTTTTCTAGGATGGTTTGGATTATTTTGACTAGTGTTAGCAAACAAATTTTATAAGCTAGAACATAAGCTTATTAGCCTTAAGTCTTTAAGTTGATTTACTTTGAGATCTTTTGTAATAAGCATAAGGAAAGTATTTTTCAAGTCTTTTAGACCTTATCTGAATAATTCTAAAATATATACTTTCATTTCTATGTGAATGACGTCCCATAATTTATGAAAAAAATGATAGGGAAGCCATCTAGGCTCGGGGCCTTAACCCCTTCCATATAAAACACTACAACCTTGATGTCTTCCATCAAGGGGATTTCAAGAGTGTTGTGTTTTCAACTTGATAAATAAGTATTGGGATGTTACAAATCATGTTTTACTCAAAATTGTGGTTTGGGGAACCACTTTATTTGAGTAGGTCATATAAATATTGAATAATATGACTGCCAATGTCTTGCAGGTTCATACATTTCCTTCCATTATCCTATAGGATTTTTGAGATTAAATTTTTGTTATTTTCTTTAGATGTTTACTGATGGAATTTTTTGTTTTTTTTTCATCCTCATTTATCCAAATGAATATAGACTTATGTTACCAAAAATATTCTTCTCTAGCTTCAAGGTTATGCTAGGAACTGAGAATGTCTTTATCCAACTCATAAGACTATTTATCAGTACCATATTGAGAGGAATAGGTATCAAGATTTCTGATCTCTTCTTTAATTTTTTTCTTTTAGGTGAAGATATTTTTGAAAACCTTTCTATTCTAAATTTTCAATTTTATTTTGAAGTGATTGAGTTTCTTAACTAGGATGAACATGCTAGTTCCTTAACATGGTTCCTACCACCAAGTATTTATGTCTTCCTAAAGGTTTGGGTGGTGTAGCCACATAACTTTGAATATAAATGTGATATTTTTAATTTTTGGTATAATATTTCCTTCAAAGATGATAGAGTTATGATTTGAGCCAATTATAGGGAGAGAGGATAAAGAGCTATTGTGATGAAGGTCCCATCATAGTGAGACTAGATGCCTATGTAGTCTGACATGTATCCTATCCTCACCTATCCTTATATTATTATAGCAAAAAGGATTTCCTTTAAGGTTGACATCCATAAGTCTAGCTTCCATAATGAATTAATTGAGATCCACCATGGTATTATAGAATTTTTTAGGACCCAATTTATTTTACCTTGGTGATAGAGGGGAGTTGAAATCCCCTACTAGTAACCATTCTAGTGGCTTCTGAGTTTATTGAAAACTAGCAGGTCCTCCCAAATATTTCTCCTATCCATCTTGGAATTAAGAACATAAATGTTTGATATGATTTATTATTCCTTGGATATTTTTTTTCTAATGAGTATAGCCATATGATAATTAATCTTAACAAGGATTTATCCTTCCAAGTCCTGAGGATTCCATAATGTAGCAATACCTCTAGAAGCACCACTTGAACTCATAAAAAGAGAATTTGATTCTTTCCATATTGTGTTACTACATTTATTAAAAATATATTCCAACATTTTTGTTTCTTTTAATAAAACTATCATTGGACTATTTCTTTTTATCAAGTTTCTAATAAGTTTCTATTTCCTAAGGTTGTTCATTCTCCTTACGTTCCAAGAAATAAACTTCGTTGCTTTTGTCTAGTGAAATAGTTTTAAATGGGTTTTTGAAAACCTTTGGCTACTTCATTTCCTCCTTCTGAAAAACATACTCTGGGGTCCTTTTGGGTTATTTTGGTCCTTCTCCAATATCTGATTTCTTCCTGCCTCTTTTTGACTTGGCCAATGTCTAGATTACTTCAACCTATTTAGTTAGAGTAGAGCATTCTCCCTTTTCTTTATTCTTTTGGGATGAAGGGCCTACATAGTTTTATTGTAGGGAATTTTCACTTGGATTTTCATTTCAATTAGAACTTCCATTGTGAGTCAGATCCAATAAGGTGGCATTTTTTAGGCTTGGAGAAGAGTCTTTATCCTCAATTACTGAGTAATGAGATGTTAAATTTGTGTTCAAAAATTTTTATACTTACTTTTTATTATATGATTCCATTGGAATTTTAATTACTAACTCCAGAGTATTCTTGAAAATAAGGGGCTTTAGTTAAGAAGAGACTTAAGAGAAGGACTCTATAGGGATGCTCCTTTACAAGTAGCTTTGGTATCTAATAAATCATACCTTGTAGGGGCCCATTTAATTTTAAGAACCAAATTTAGACTCAAAATATTATAAATGGGTTTGTTTACAACATAACCCTCAATAGAGATGGGATTGGGAGAATGGGTGTAGGAATTGAGACTACAAGAAAGAGGAGGGACCAGGGTAGGGGATGTTGAGGTGAGAGTGGAGATGTGGAACTAACTAGGATCTTTATGTGAGGGGTCTCATAAGGAGTTGGTTGGGTTTCTAGATTAGGGGTGGGGGTGGGTGGTAATTTAGGGTAATCCTTCAAGGAATTACTATAAATGATGTAATTATAACAAATTAGATTAGATTTTTCATACTCAATTTTTGAGATCATATCCCATATTTGGATTTTAGCTTAATAATATGCATAAGAGGTTTGTCTATCAAAATAAATACCTAAAATGTAGATTCAATCATCCTTCTCCTCACCATGATGAATGTGTCAATCTTGATCGACTGCCCTAATGTCCTTATAACACCAAGAATGATCACCAATTTTTAGTACTCTAGGGGTAAATCTAAAAGTAACACCCACATGGGTATATATTTTAGAACCATGTTATTTAGATTAGTGCCTGATTTATATCATCTAATAGTAAGATCATATTTATAATGAACCAAGGTCCTATAAGGATTCTAAAACAATCCTATTTATTGGTAATGTTGATGAGAAAGAAGTCTCTGGGTAAGTAAACTACCTCAAGTCATCCCTTAGGCTTCAAATAGTTATTGGCCCATTTTTTATGGAATCAATGCTAGGTCTAAATCCATTTACTTTGGCTAGAAGTATTTTATAACTTCCTATCTTCCCATTCAATCAAAGTGTCAAGAACATCAAACCAGGTGTCATTATTTCAATTGATGGGGTCATCTAGACATTTGAAAGATCTTGACCCACCAATCATTTTCCCATGACACAATCCACCTAGGAGAGGGGGAAACTTATAAGGAGAGCTTAGTGGGTGGGGCCATTTCAAAAATTGAAAGATTATCACTCATGAATTTTCTCTAGATCATGTCAGTCAACTAGGTAAACACCACACCTTTCTGATGACTTTATAAAACCTCCTTATTATCGTTAGACCCACCTAAGGACTTTTGTTGTTCCCCTGATGCCCATCCTAGTTTTATTATATAATGGGAAATTCAAAATTTATGGTGTCTTCATCTCTTTTTATATCGATCATTTTCTCCTCACTCTCCATCACAAGGTGATGTGGATTTTTGAGATGAATTGATTGTTTTTTCATCATGAATAAAACTATAAATTTGTTTACCATTCTAAAATGAATTCATCTACATAGAATTTAACTTAAAAAAAAAAATTTATTAAAAAAACTTTGGAATTACCTTTTTAAAAATAGTATAAACTTGTGATACATTAATTTTATTATAATAATGATAATTTTAAGCTATAATAAATTTGTTTCAACCTTTAATTTTAATAAAATGTGTTTCTTAATATTTTGTTTACATTGATTCCAAATCAAATATGGACTAAAAAAAGACAAAGGGATTTTTCCCCTATAGTTATATCTTAGAATTGGTCAAAAATGATGATTCTTAATGGAAGTGAAAATTTTCTGATTATTGATTCTATATTTGTATACTAAAATAATTATTTACTAGTCACATATTTTATAAATTTCATATTTAAACATTTATTTTATGCTCGATCTAAAATATCCTTGGATGTGAGAAAATTAATTATGATTGCTCTTCTAAATTTTGTCAAAAATTGATTAAAAGGGATAGTTTTTTATAGGATATTTTTTATATAAATATCATTTGCAAATTCCACAACCAAATAAAATTAGTTACTAGTATTAATTTTGATAAATTCTAATCAATTTGAACATGGTGGAAAACACTAAAACTTATTGACATGAGCCAAAGTGAGAGAGTATTTGTTTCAAAAGCTTAGGTTGACTATGCATTTTTATCTCATCACCTAAGGTTAACATAACAAGGGAAGATAATCAACATGATATTTACCACTACCATAAGAAGATCAAGTATCCAACCAAAATTTAGGCATTTGTTGTCTAGAGATAGTTATAAGAGTAGAATTTATAGAGGTACTAATTTAATTTTTGAAATATCTAACATATTCCAAAGTCTCATTTTCATGTTTAAATCACATTATTTTTTCTTAGATCAACTTTAGTCATGCCTCATGTCTTAAGGGCCTTTGTAAACAATTCATAACAATTTTCCTCATATTTCACTAGGATCAATATTTATTTCACATGTAATATTCAATTATATAGAGAATATTTGAGAGAAAATTTATGCATAGTGCTTCTTAATTTGGGGGAAAAATAAAAATTAAAGTAAAAAATATATGATTGAATAATATAATATGAATAGGATTTTTATATTAAACATTTCATGATTAGAATATAATATTCACAATGAATATGAAAGTGAGTGCATAATGTAACAAATTAGTTAACATTACACCTTATTAACTTCATAATCTTACCCATGATTAGATAGAAGTGTTAAAAAATAATGTTAAATGTTTAGAGTCTCTTTAACATAAAGTGAATATAAACATACCCCAAACAAGATCATCATCACACGTAACAAAGCAAAATATGTTTTTTATACATACACACATTTACATAAAACTATATTGGTCAAGAAAAATAATATAAAATTTATACTACATCCAAAATAAGAGATGTTTTCATATATAATTAAATAAATAAATAAATAATCATTTTTTTATAAGATTAGGGTACGATTTTTAAAGGATTATGCAATATTTTTAATATGGTTGGTATCATGACTTACTAGTCCTACCTTTTAATCATGGAATGGTTTTTAGTGCCCCACTCTCAAATAGGGTGGGGTGTGTAATCTTTTCCATCCCCCTCTGCATAGACTATGGGGAGTGGGTGAGGGTTTTGTCAGCCCTCAGGTTAACCCCTTCCTCTCCCCCCCCCCCAACATATATATACTGTATGAGAATTTAAAAATAAAACTATTCTTGTTTATTATTTTTATTATTATATTTTATGTTATTTATTCTATACATAATATATATATATATATATATATATATATATATATGTACTGCACATGTATATGCTTGACTATTTATTTAATTATATAATTACCTTATTATAAATTTTTTTAAATGAATTTATTCATTAATATTAAATATGTTTATATGCACACACACATGAACCCATTTTCAAATGAATTTAATGGTTTAAATAAAATAATCTCAAAAAATCTTTTATAATTTATAATTTTTTTAATGAATGATTTCTTCTTACGATTTACAATGATTTTAAAATAGATAATTTTTACTTTAGATAAATAATTTTCATATTCCATTCATTTTTCAATCTCAAAAGAGATATTAAGAGAGAGGAAGAAGTTTTTTTTTGACATAATATAAATGCAACCTATTGTGGCCAACAAACCCCCTTTTTTCATAAAATGGGGGACCCATTTTTAAGTTGACTACTCTAAGTTTTCAAACCATCTATCCTAATCCAACCAACTATATTAGGAGAGAATCCTTAAATTCCCATTCCACCATGGTATCCCTAAGTATATGGTTTATTTTTATTGGCTAATTGATCCATGTTGGGAGCCCTCAAAACCTATGAAAAACTAATGTAGTCAATCCTTAGTAGTATCCCAAAATAAAATAGGCACTCCTTTACTTAGAATATTTAATGTTGTATTTTTTCTATATATATTTTTTATTATAAGGTTCTCAGGGTCCCAATCTCTCAGATTATTAGACTCCCAGAGTCCTACATGGCAACTTATAAATCTAGCTAGTAGATAAGTAATCATTATATTCATCTCATTTATTTTCATTTTACTTGTTTTTTTTCATTCATTTCTATAGGAGAAGTGATGGAATGAAAAGGAGCCATGTGGATAGCTATTAGTAAAATCAAAATGTTATATAACACAACCAATAAGGGAACCTCGATGTCATACATGTTAGTCTACCAAACTTGATAGAGATTTTAGAGCCTAAAAGAGCCCAATACAATAAGAAAGTGACACATAGCCCATGGTCAGAAGCTATTAGACCCTAGCTAATCAGGGTTTTCTCATGTTAGAGTATCCAATCTCCTAGTCTTGATAAGTATGTCAAATCTTGGAAGAGATTGACCTAATGGGAGAGTTTCGCATGCCCTAAATTCATAATGGTTAGTCTCTTAACATTGATAGAGATGTTAGATCCCAAGAGAGCCTAACCAAATGGAAACATGCCATGTGGCTCAAAAGTCAGAGTTGTTGAGATCTAACCAATGATCTCATCCCAATGTTAGATATTTTAGTCTCCCAAACCTAATAAATATGTTATAACTTAGGATAGCCTAACCCAATAAGAAATAATGACATGTCCTACTATCATGCTTACCAATCTCTTAGACCTGATAGAGATGTTAAGGTTCATGAGAGACTAACATATCACAGTAGTCCATGTGGTATTTTTATACAAAACTAGTAGATAAGATCCCAATAGGTCCTAAAATGGTTATAATGAAGTATATTCATAGTCATAGGGATAATTGAAATATGTCATGCATCTTTTAGCTGGCATCCCCTTTCTCCTAAGCATATGAAGACAAAGTAGTAGGTCATGCCTAGGTGTCAACCATTGTAGCATGAACCAATAAGTAGAGGACATATGGCACAAAGTAAGAACCACTTGGGAAGCCTCATAAAAAAATGGCCATGTGCCTACTATGCTCCAAGTATTAATTAAATAGTAAAATGGTCTCTAATTAGATAGTCTAAAATGTCATGTCATAATCACCAAATCTAGTAGGTAGTGTATAATTGAGAACTTTGATTTTAATTCATGATTATGAAATAAATGGGAGGATCAAGCCACCAACTAAAATTTGAATTTTCACCAAGTGATCCACCAAATTAATTTAAATTAGGAGATGTGTATAAATATATATAAGTGCCTCAAGATAAACTCATTAATTGTTATTGATCCCAATTTCCAATATCGCACTCCTTATTTTCTGATTCAAATAGTGCCCTACGTGTCTTCCCCTTTTGATTAGTTTTATTTGTAACAAAGATCCTTCCCAACTATAATGTTTACCTCATATTCAAACCCGAAATCTATGTTGGAAAATTGAGACACTTTATTCTTAGCTAGATTGATGCACTTCAAATACTACAATGAAATATTTAAGGCCATTGATATGGTACCTAAGTCTTTTGACAATGATGATGAGGATGAGGTTGAATCTGAATATGACTTTTGGCCTTATATAAAGTATGGGATACATAAATCCACAACTAATCTTTAGGTTTTACCCTACATAATCTCATTCACCAAATTGTTTCACATAATGAAGTGGATGTAATATGGCATCCACAACATGGTATCCTCTACAAATAATCAACATCAAATCACTAACATCACCAGGGAAACCTTCAAGGTTTACTATAACCTCCCTGAGTTTACCTTGTATTATGATTCAGCTACCATGACCAATTGGATGAGATCCTAATGGATTGATGATATACTAAAGGGTTGGGCTGAGAACCCTAGTGAAAAGTGGGTAAACAAGATATACATGAATACATATACCAATTTCACTTTTAAAGATTGGATATATATTAGGATGAACCTACATAACCAGCTATTTAGGGATAATGATTGTCTACATATAAACATCTTATGGATTCCCTTGCTCCACATAATTATCTAAGGTGAGAAAGTCCCTGATTTAGGAGGGATAATTAAATTTAACATGATCAAGAAGATGGATGATGCTTGGGGAGGCAAATATTTATATATGATGAGATACCTAGTGGATGTAGTTTATAAGATAGTCAAATTCAAACCGTCTACCTTTCCTGTATGGGTTCCCATAAGATCAATGGTCCATGTAGTCTTATATAAGCTATATGGCCACCACTATCAGAATAACATCATAGACATTTATGAATCATTTTACCTAGTGATTTATAATGCCATCAATAAGGAAACTATGCCTCAACTATAAAAATAAATTAGGGACTTCCCCACCTCTATTGGTGATTACTGGTACTAACAAGAGGATACCATAATTCAATTGGTAAGCATTCTCAAAGATCCCCTCCACTTAACCTACTATGTCCCAAACCCCCTAATAGAGTTATAAATTTCTTATCAATTTATGGAGGGCATCTTTGGGAATTATATCAGTCATCAACATAAGGTTTTCCCACCCCTCATGATCACTATCAAATACCATATGTATAGGGAATTTTGTCTATTGCATAATATGGTATACAAGAGGGTATATTTCACCTTAGGAAGAGATAATCATAATAATTGGGACCCTCATTATATCATCAAGGCCCACATAGATTAGTACTCAACCTATATCAACCTCAATTATGGCCACCAACCTAAGGATGATGATGAGCTATACTTGAATCTAACTGATGACCAAGAAGTGCTCACTTAGATTGAGGCCCACAAGAATAATAAAGGGAATAAGGTTTAGCCTAGGCCATCTATTTCCCCTTCTTTAATGTCTCAACATTTAGAAGACATCGATGAAACTCCCCCATATCTCTTTAAAAGGATTCTTGATAGTTTCTTCCCTAAGATCTCCTGTTTCACCTTGATGCTTCCCAATACCCTCATAACCTCTTTTTCATCTATCCCATCAATATCATAACCTATGACCTCCTTGGTTCCCTCATTGGTCATTTCATATATCCAAATGCTCTTAGTCTCCCTACCTCCAAATAGTTCATCTATATCTCCCATAATAAGTACACCCATGTTTATAACTCAAATAGACTAGACTACTCCAATAATATTCTTTGTGGTCTATAAGATTCCTCAATTATCCCTCATAGCTTCTATAACCTTTGATCCATCAAATACAACATCCTAAGCTAACCCAAGTAAGAGGCCAAAAAAGAAGTAAAAAATAGTGCATCCTAGATCTTCCATTTAGGTACTAATTTCTCCCACTCAAATTCTTTTATAGGTTGCCATTGTTACTCTTATACCACCCCTATAGCTCCTCATATCATTTCCTAGCCTCCTTTTCCCCTCATCTTGGGTGCATAGGTATTCAACTTTACTCAACCAATATCTTACTTTATACTAAATTAACCTCTCCTTAGAGTCATATGCCCTTAGGTTAACATGAATTAGATCTAGTGGCATGCATATATGTTTCCTTAGGCCTCCCCATTTTTCTTGTCTCAATATGCCCCCATGCCTCCTCCTCCTCCACTCCTTTCCTCATTCATCCCTTTCACTTCATGCCCCATCCACCTCATCCTCCATGTATCACCACCATATTCATCCCCCCACCAACACTTTATCCAACCCTAGGTATGTCTATGATATAGATGCCTAAGAAGAAAATGTAGGGTGAATCAGACATGAAGTGGGACTTTGATCACACCATAAGAAACATGTGGAGGATCCTCGCTCAAAAATTCATGTAGTAAGGGAACCTTATGGTTTGGAACACCCAATAAGAACTATTTTCTCTCACTAGGGTAAGGACTCCCATGGAAGAGGAAAAGGTGATTGAAAACCCAATCTGAGTCCTCTAAGACACACATGACATGTCAGATAAATTGATGGAAGATATGTAAGACTAGGTCTGAGCCCTTAAAGCACAAGTGAAAATTTTCTTCTTGGTGGGATTAATTGGACAAGTCAAGGATGCTCTCTTTTATCTATTATTAGTAATAGGAAAAGTGGTGGAAACTCAAGCAAATTGTAGGACACATATTTAGAGGGACTAGGTCTATTTGGCAAAAAATTATTTAATAAAGAGAAAATACAAGAAGATATCAATCATAATAAATAAGGGAATGTTTTTAGAGTTGAAAATCCTACCACTTAAAACCTAATTTTATATCAAACATACACTGGGAGCATGAACATGATAATGGAGGAATGGTTGTCCCTGTCATAGACTATGGTGAATTCCCTAGAATAAGGCAAGAAAAATATATTGTCTTACTTCAAGGAAGTTAATATCTCAATGTTATTCTACCTAGATGGGACTTTTTTGGACAAGGGTTAATTAAAATTCCATATGGGTCACTTAAAACAAGTTATAAGGAAGAATGTATCTAAGGAAAATAAGGATAAAATCTAGGTTATGCTCAAAATCTCAATCCAATCCATCACAGGCATTATCCAAGTGTTGAAATTCCAAGTGTATATGTCATCCCCACTTCATATATACCATATATCGGTGGCCTAATTAGAAGTCTTCTTTAGGGATCCTTTAATGAATCTAGCCAAGTTGGATTGAGAAATTGACTTAGTGTTAGAAACATTGGAAGCTAGGGAATTAGAGTCTAAATAATTGGGACGTAATTCATTCATAGATCCTCTAGGCATCCTTTAGCTGGACCCTTGGGGATATTTTATAGTGAATTGGGAGGATTCTTTTTGAATTTAATATATTTGTAACCACTAGGGGTGGCCATCATGGCCTAGGATGGGAATCTCATTCTACTAGGAGGCAAACCCCATCCTTATCTATAAATATGTAACTGTGTTTTATTTTTAAGGTCAACATATTTAGTCCCAAACCACTATTGTAATTAAGTTAGGATTTCACTTACTTCTTCCTTCACCCTTTTGGATTGTGAATTTTTTCCATTATTGATATATTTGTAAATGGACTTGTTTTTAATGAATGGATTTTTTAGGTTTCTATAGAATTCATGGTCCATTTGTCAAAGTATCAATCATTTATAATTTTTAATGAATTTGAGTGCTAAGAAAATTAAATTAAATATATGTTAATAAATAAATTTCTATTTTTAATTTTAATTGCTCATTACATTCATTATATTTAAGGAAGAAGAGAAGCATTTAAATTATTATTTTTTCATTTTTAATGTCCAATAAATTTATAGGAATAAATGGAGGGGATAGAGAGATATTGGTAAGGATTGAAGGAGAGAAGGAGAGATATTTTAAGCACATAATCCAAGCTTTAATTTTATCTTACCTTTTGCATTGGTTGATCAATTAACTATTTATTCTAAATAAAATGTGACAAAATAATAGTTAACTCATCTCCTTAATTTTAAATACATGTAAAAATATCTAAATATCCAAGAAGATCTCCTCCAAAATCTTTCCAAACACCTTTATTCCATATTATTGCTCTAACTCCCAAAAAAATGAACAACTAAACAATAACCAAGAATTTATAATAAAAAATAGTCAAATTTCTCTTTCCCAAAATTCATTAAATTAATGGAGTACCATCGCTTTCATGGGTCATTTAATTTCATAAAGGGACCCATTCTTTTATTACACACTTTAGACTTTCTTACAAGTAATGTATTACATAATAATAAATTCACTGACATGTCCACATAGGCTCCTTACACATAAATTAATTTAATTACACAACTTATGAAACACTCAATCAAGTGGGTCATGCCTATCAACTATAATAGGGCCCTAAGGTTGTAGGTTTTCTATAAATCCTATTGTATAGGTCAATATAATTTGTAGGAACCTATGACCCTTTAAATAAAATATTCATAAATTTTAATAATTATAATTCATATGATAAATATACGTAATTTAAAATTTAATTAGTCTTCCTTAAGCTATCGACAAATATTAATCTATTAAAAATCAAGGAGGGAACCACAGTTTAAAATTTCTTCACCACCATGGTTGTCTCACTTAGCGAGCACCTCAAATTAGAAATGAAAGAGGGTTCTTCATGTGGAGTATTACATGAAGTACATATATAATAATGAATTTAGGGAATACATAGACACCATATGTGTCATATCTAAGACATTTTACATAAATTAACACAATACAAATTTCTTATCATAGTTCTACATCAGTTTTCAATTGTCCAATTTTATTTCCTTGTTTATTTCCACATTGAACTACCTTATCCTATAACATTCAAAATTCATTTTATATAATTTATAAGTGGTATAATTATGTATTTTAACTTCATATATATTTATATGCTAATTCATATTATGTTTGAGTACAATAACTTAGGGATCAATACTTATGACCCTTCATCATACATTTCTATAGGTCTTTAGATATCAATAAAATACTCAACCATACCAACTTTATAAATGTTCTAGAAGATGATAAATGATGACTTGTAAAGACAACAAGAATATTTTGAGAAATGCCATGCATGTGAACTAGAAGTTATTTTTTATTTTTTCTCATTATCTCAATAATCAGACTCCTTCATACACCTGTCATTCACATTGACCATTTGGAGGCTACACACCATAAAAGGTACAAGTCAATATATGCATTGCTATGTTTGAAAGAAAAAGACACAGATTGCCTAGATTTTAATATATTCATACTACATGTTTAATTAACTCCCTAACCAAGAAAATATTATATTCAATCGTATAAAAGTTTATTTATCAATAAATAAATGGTTTCAGAACTATACTTCACATGTGATTTAGACACAAGTAATGGTTTTGTAGAAACACTAAAAGAAACATATTACCATGTTGTAAATTATTATGATCATTACATCAAATTTTCTAAGTTATTCCAAGGCAAGGATCAATCTATGAAGGGAAAAAATACCTTTGATAATTTGGTGTCTAAATTAAGTGTTCAATATTCAAAGTAAAACCTTATTTTTAATTATAGGTCAGGCTTGAGGCTACATATCTATAAGGATAAGTATTTCCTATAGATATTTTCAATTTTAAAAGAATAAATATTTTATTTAAAGTTTGGAATAAAGTCCAAGGCCAAGAATAAGA
>JARHVA010001773.1:1322500-1402500 GCA_037957365.1 Torreya grandis
TAGTTCAATATCTCATTTTTGTACTTTAAACATTTGGACATGAAGTCAACACAAGGATATAATTGTATCCATATGACATGTATTTTTAATATATCTATCATAACTTGCTTCATGGTAATTTAGATCCATATTTATACTTGTAATATGTAATCATATATCACAATAGACACTTATTCATTTCACATAAGCCATAAAGTCATAAAATTATTTAAGAGGTTCATTTTATTAAGTTTATATGAAAATTTGGAGTTGAAAATACTCTCATGGTGTTACATAATTATTTATTATAACAAAAACTGAAGGAATATGTTGAAAAATAAATCAAGTACAACATATGAAATTGCCAAAATAGTCAACTAAAAGGAACGTTTTTACACACCTCTATAGTTTTAATGAGACCATGGGAATATATTTTCATGGAATTCCTATACCCTAATACCAAACATGATAATGATTGTTTTTATTTAGTAATTGATATAGCCTCAAGGATAGAAATTATAATACCTTGTAAGAAAGTAATCTCATCTCTAGAAATAACTCAGATGTACTTTCAACATGTCTACATCCAATTTGGAATCCCAAAAACTATCATTTTTATAGACATACAAAGTTTTGAGAAAATTTTAGAAATTACTTTGGTTTATACTAGACACAAATTTTTAAAAAATCTATTGCATTCCATCCATATACAATATAATAAATATAAGCAATAAATATGATGATAGTGCACCTTCTTAGAGTGTAAAGTCAAAAGAAACAAAATAGTTGGGATGAAATCATACCTTTCATTAAACACAACTATAATAGAGTTTTTCAAAACTCTACCACACACATCCCTTTTCTAGTATTTTTGGGTTTCCAAGATCTAACACTCATTAACATGTATTTTCTTGCCTTGCCATAAATAAATAAAAAATCCTTCAACTCAAATAAAATCTAAAAATTTTGTTCAATTCATTGATCACATTCAATAATAAGTGTAGACCATTCTAAAACTAGATAACACTAATTACCATCAACACTATGATAAATATTGAACACTGTATACCTTCATTGTTGGTGATGGAGACTAGATAAACCTACAAAAATAGATACTATATGAAATTACCTTAAGCTTTAACCACCTTGATACAAGACATATACCATCACCAAAAAAGTAGGGGATAATGTTGTTGAGTTTAATCTTCTTTCTTACCTTGGTTTACATCTATTATTTAATGCTTAACTCTCATGCCATTACTTTCCATGACTATTTGATACTTTAGACATGATATAGTCTCTCTAGTATACATAAATTAATCTATATTATATCATATTCACTAAACTAGATCAATTCATTGATGTTTGAGTCAAATATACTTGAAAATAAAATATACCTCTCTTCTATATCATCAAAATAGGTAAAGTATCTTCATAGGGACAATGGTTTACAAAAGTCTAGGTTACTAATTTATTTCACATTTTTCACTGTAGCTACATATAGTAGGGACCATTTCTCTTCAAGAAGGGGTGACTTCTATATGAGGATCTAGGTCTCTAGATATTACTATGGTTCATCACAAATTATTAGTTATATCTATACTTACATTAGTATATTTTTATTGAGTGTATCACCTATGTTACAATTGATGAGATTTAACTCTTCTTTATCATCACACTCATAAATTATGAAGTTGTTTTTACCAAATATTGCATTGGTTCAAATGATTATTCATCTCCCTCGAATAATGTACACTTTCATTCCTTTTAGTAGATTACATAAAATACGTAGATAAAAATGAAGGTAAGAATTGCATACACACCATACATATGATCTCAACCTTTATTTACATAAATTTGGACTTATTCCAAATAATTTATAATTTCAAGATCATTATTTTAGGTATTCAGATTCTAATATTGACATTATTAGTTTTTACTAGTGATATATTGGATTATAATAATATTATTATTGAGTTTAAACTAATGTGGTTTCAAATTCTAATATATATATATATATATATATATATATATATATGATTGATTGGTTTTTAACTATGGTGATATCGAAATATAATTTTATAAATTTGCATTTACACAATTGTAATAAGTATCATCAGAATAAATTATAACTTTTAACTACTAATTCATTAAATATATCCATATGTTATAAGTATAATTATGATACAATATAATTAGTGGTTTCTAGTTCATTAAATATAGCCATATTTTAAGAGTATAATTAGAATATAGTATAACTAGTAGCTGCTAATTAAATTAAGACAAACAATTGTTTAAAAAATAATTTACAACCAATAGTTAATCAAAGATAGCCATATTGTTTACACTAGTTTTATTGTTATTATATTTTTTAATAAAATGATTTAAGACTTTAATTTTTAACACAAGAAATAAATTTAATTAATTACATCTATATTATCCCACAATTTTATAAATAATCTTAACTAAAATTTATATTGCTTTCTTTGTTAGTAGAGATATTGATAAAAATAAGTACCACTATCTTAATCTTTTTTAAAAAACATTATTTTAAAAAGAATAAGTAATATATAGTTTATTAAAATGACCATATTATTTAAAACATTTTTACTTGTATTGTTTATATCATTTTTTTTGGAAAATATCACCCTAAACTTTCTAAGAAACCATTTTACAAAGAAATTCATAGAAAGATACGCAAAAGTAAAAAATACTATATAAGAATCTTAATTCAAAAGAAAATAAAAGTGGGAAATAAAAATAGTAATAAAAACATCTAGCTCATTAAAAAAAGTGCCAACTGTCATAAAAAGAAATAATAAACATGTCTCAAAATTATTCTCCTTTTGAATGCCAATTATTTAAATATATAAATAATGGAATCCATATCAATAATTTAGTAGATCTAATTTTATTAAGGGAAATAAATGAACCAAAATAATGGTAGATCTATTTACATTATTTGTAATTCTTGGGGAGGTGTAAAATATCTAATAGACATGATGATAAATATTGAAGATCTAAAGGATTAAAAAATACTATTATATAGATATTTTGACAATGTAGATAATAAATGAATGAGATAACTGTAGAGAATACTAGTTATCTAAATAATAAATATTATTTCAGTAATGAAGTAAATGATGAAAAAGATAATGTGTGTTGCATCAACAATTTCAAAAAAAATGATCAATTAATTAAATAAAAAGGGATTGGGAATTTATTAAATAGATATTTCCCCTTAGAAAATATTCACATTAATTCCCTCCCATGCTTCATATTTTATTTATTTGATAAATATTTATCTATATACAACTTTTTACATTATTGATAATGCAATCTATGTTCTCATGTTGCAATCATTAGGTTTCTCATTAGTGTTGATACAATAACTAGTTTTATATATCCTTTATAAAATTATGGGTTTTTTAATTTACTTAGGATCCCCTTGATGATGGGGTCTTAGTTTTTTATTTTCACTCATATCTTCAGATACTGTGTATTTTAATCCATGAAGTGATTAGGAAGGAGCTCATGGAAGATGCTAAGAAGTGTTGGAAGGAGTTGTATGTTGCTTTTAAAACACAACTATAGGTAAGAGTGGTTGATCAAGTTTTGAGAGATTTTATTTTAGTTTATATTAAAAAAATGTGAAACCATCTAAAAATAGGAGATATTTAGGTTGTTGACTCTGATAGTGGATTTTTTTGGTAATTTTGAACATAAATTAATTTTTTTTTAATTTTTTTAAGTTGTGTGGCTAAGAAAATTTTATCTAAGAAAAGAAGAGGTCTCAAGGTGTAACAAAGGATATTAAAAATCCCCTATTTATATTTATTTTAGGGATGTTCTATTCAATCATTCACATAAATATTATCTTAATGAGATATGGGATATCTTTTGAGACATGCTAAAGGATATTGATGACCCTTCAACTAGACCTCTGACACACAATATTGATTATCCTTTTATTAAATGGTGCACCCTGAAGTAACTTCTTCTTGTAGGTAATATAATAAAGAAAGAGGGTGGTGGTGAAGAAGTTAACAAAGTCTAGATAAGGATCATATAAAAAGATCTGACTAAAATGGAGATAACATATATCATTATTCTCACTATATTTATTTTGTTTAATGTTTTATTAGATCATTTAGATGAGGATTAGTAGTTTAGGGATTTAAAAATGGAAAATTGTCTATCTTTTATGCCTTGTATCCTTCATTTTTATAGGATACTATTTTTTGGTTTCTTTTTTCTATTGAGATACAATGCATATTTTGGTAAGCCTTTTGGGCTTTGGATAATCTTGTATGATCTCTTTTACTCTCAAGTGTGTAGTTTTTGGTACTCTATTTAGATACTATCTTGAATATATGAAGCTTGTTGTTACTTAAATAAATCCTTTTTTTGACTATGTTTAATTCATTATTTTTAATTCTTAAAAGTTTTATCTACACTAGAAGTTACTTTGAGAATAGGTTTGTTAGAAATAAAACCATGTTTTTCATTGCAAGTGAAATGCTCAAATATTTTATTTTAAATTGATTTAATCTTGACCATTATTTTATTATGATTTAAATAATTATTTAATTGATATAATGTGATACAATAAGCAAGGTGTTCTATATATGAAAGGGAAAATGCAGTAGATCTATAAATCAATCCTATCTCCGAGAAGATAAAACCTACTTACACTTTTGATTGTGGATACATTAGATATTTGGGTTCATGACCAATATGAATCCACTAGACTTAGGCAAGGGATATCTTACCATAATAATACCACTATGGAGGGTTCTAAAGCCTCTAATTAATAAAAAATACATAGTAACCCTAATTAGTAAATTTATTTTCATATTCACTAGACTAATAACATGTAATTCAAAGTCTAATCTAGTGCTCACTAATGATTATGGAACAAAGTGGGGGTAATAAGTATGAAAATTAAACATGCATAAATGACATATACTCACATCAATGTATTAAAATACTAATATATGGGAGAGAAGTAAAAATGCATATCTATCTAATATTACAAAGGAGGAACAAAGTTAGGAATACTTACCTTTGAAGATGAACCTACCAATTCTTAATCTCTCTCTTGGCCAAGGTGCTTTAAAAGAGGTTTTTTTGGTATGTAAGGATGTTATGTATAAATCAACTCTAAGCTACATAACCTATCAATGCATCTAAAAGACTTATCCATAATATAATATATGTATCTCCAAATAAATTATGAAACCCTAAGCTTGTTCTTCAAGTAGAATGGTGGATAAATAGGTGCACAATATATATCTTTTCTTATTATATTAACTTAAAAATAATGAAATGGATGTGTTTATATAGGTATATCTAACCCTAATCATTTTCAAAAGTTTATGCCAATAAGGTTGACCTAGTATCATTATTAATCCAAAAAAATTAGGTTATGGACTAGGTCAGCCAAGGGCCAACCTAGACCTTAATAATTTTTAGCAATTAGAGTACAAGGATGATGAGGCCAATAATGTAAAATAAACCATAAAAATGTTTTTAGGTTAGGAAAGGGGTAAGCAAAGGTGGTAAATGACTAGAGGAGGGTGAAAATAGGATTCAAAGCTTAGGGGAATATTTTTAGGATATGGGTGCGTAGATAGCAAGTGTAAATAAGGGACAACAATCTTGAAAAACACCAATGGTTTGCCTACCCCTTTCTTATTATACCCCTTAAGGCATATACCCAAAGAGATTGAGACTTGATAAGTTCCTACAAGATATAGAGTGTCAGTAATTTATAATGTTTAAAAATATTGTGTATACATATGCCCCATTTGAAGCTCATCATGTGACATGTAGGTACAACATAGGATGGTGCTTTGGTAAAATAACATAGTGACACATAATGTGAAAGATAAATAAAGTATAATAAGGAACAAAGAAGATAAATGAAAGGATAAAATAAAAAAAAAACACATAACTTTACTTACCTTAGTGTTTTAGATAAGTAAGGAGATACAATAAATGTGAAGGTGTCCAATGTGAGGAAAATTAGGTGAATCTATAGAGATTAGTGAAACAAGAGTAATTTTTTTTGTAATATAGACATATAATAGTTGAAAATATTTTCTACGATGTCAGTATACCAAAACATTATATGGTTTGGAAAAAGAGAGGGTATAGACAAAGATATGATAAAAATAAGAAATTTGAGCATAAATATTTGAAGGGTAAATAATATTGAATGGAAAATATATATAGGGTGAAAAATAATTCATTTGGTAATTTTACTATTATGAAAAAATAGAGATCTGATAGACCTATTAAGAGACCAGATAGCTAAGATGGTGAGGAGATGACAATTGAGATAGGGAGGCTGTATAGCGGCCATAATGAGTGAAACATAGGTAAGAAACTAAAAATTTCAAATTTTTGAATATTTTTATTTGAAAATGAGTGAATATATAAAATTGACTGGCAGACAAAATCTAGGCACCAAAAAAAAACCTAGGAAATTTTTAGGGACACTAGGGGTCAAATAGGGTATTGGGTAGGAATGAGTCAGACCAATAAATGCTCAAGGCATTTATGGTAATTGGTCAAAAAGTCATCACTATGGATAAACAAAGTTGAACAAGTTAGATTAGTCTAAAAATTGAAATAAAATCAATAGACTAACTATTTAGTAGTAGGTCAATTCAGTTGGCTAAGGAAGGGAGCCGATTGTGTAGCAATGGACCAACTTAGTTGTTTTATAAGTTGCTAATATAGTATTATAAGGTAAAATTGAGGTTGAATTATTAATATAGACCAAAGGTGGTTGACTTAGTATCGAAGAGGATGATCTAGTATAAATTTGACATGGCTGATTTAGTAGTTAATAGGTTAGTTTGATAGAAAATGAACTAAATCAAACTAGTTGAGTTTTACAAAAAATGAATAATATAATTTGATTATAAATGACATGGAGATATAATACATCCTTTCTTGTTTGATATTTTTCATAGATGCTAGAGATATTGATGATTGATCGATGTGTCATGGTTACCATATTTTCTAGAGCATTTGACAAATATGGATAGAGTGAAACTAGTTGCACTGGGTTTGGGAGGTATCCTAGAAATGAGGTTCATTCTAATAAGTGTCGATCTCATTATCATATTCCTTAGAGCATGGGAATAGTTGACCAACATGTTTTAATGGGTGGTGGATGGGGATACCATATATGTAGGTATCAAAATGGAGGACATCCATGTATTACTTATACTATTGATAGGAGGGACATTGGTGATTATAGGGACACCAAATAATTTAAAGGAGAGATGAGCACTAGTTAGGTTAGTGATGTGCTCAAATAAGATATACCTAGGATTGAGGGTTAGTTTAGTTGATGTGTATATTACACATATTCTAGAGATCTAAAAGATCATGATTGAACTATCAAAAGCATAATTTTTGTGTCATAAATCATAAATTAAGGTATCATTGTATGTGAAATCCTTGTGCTTATCCATTTTGGATCAAGGGTGAAAGGATGACTTGAGTGTGGATCATGGGGCACTATACCTGGTGGGTAGATCCATAGTCAATGGCACAATTGTTAGGGTAGTTTGGACTCCCACACCTAATAACACCTCTAATATTACATAATTATTATGTAAAACATGATAGAGATCCAAGGGGGAGAGGAAGAGGATGATCACTAGTCAAGAGATTGGTGATTAAGCCACAACATGTGAAACAATGGACTACTTGAGCATGCTATATGATAGTTAGAGGAGGAGAGGGAATGTATGTTGATGTAGGGGTGTATTAGGTACCATAGTAGGCATCATATCAAGACTAAAAATGACCACATTAGACACACCAAAAATTAATGTGCCATTAGAAAGTTTGATCATAAATGAGAGTGGTCACATAAGATGATCTAATAGTGAACCTAGGATAGAGTAAGTTGATAGAGGCACCTTTGAGGAGAGGATAATAGTGTGCACAAATGGTGAATCTTGAATTCATGTTAATAGGGATTTAAGTGATATATGAGGTGCTTAGAAGATGGGTATATGGAGAGACTAATATCAGTAGATGAGCAGATGAGGATATAGTGGTTGGTTACACTAAGACTAGTAAGAAATGTTGTAATTTTCAATGTTGACATAAAATACTAGATATATGTGGTTGTAGGTAGATAGATAGATTTTGAGATGTATATGTGATATAATATCTATCTAGTTTTTGTTTTGTAAATCCTATGATAGAGGAGGTCAGATGGAGATCCCTAGTCGTGGCATCACACCATGACATTTTGGATAGGTTTATGGCACTATATGACCCCACCATGTTGGTTGATATTGTGGTGTAATATAATACTAAAGACATGAGGTAGATATAGACATGTAAGGATGTATTATAGTCATTCGTAGGGGTGAGAGCAAGAGATACATAGGCATGATAGGGCCTAGCTGAAGAGAGAGCCACACACATGGCTACCATGATCTAGCTAGGATAAGTATAGACCCAAGTGGTCAACCTATAAGGATAGGTAAAAATATTGATATCCTAGACTGACTCATTAAAGTAAACTATGTAAAGGGGATAGTCTAAGGTATCTATGAACAATGTGGCTAGGCAATGGGATAAGCATGATGGAGTCTAGTTGTAGAGTTGAAGCTATGTATTTTTTTCATTTTATACCATTGTAATGTATAAAACACATGATATATAGAGATATATTTTTTTGACATTTGGATTTAATTTCATGAGTTGTATTTTATTGTGGTTTTGGATTCATAGATATAATTATTTCTAGCACATGCATTTAGCTTTTGTTGCATATGCTATGAGAAATATATGTGGAGTGTTTTCTTTTTTAGAATTATGTGACACACATGAATGATTAAAAATAAATAGGTAAAAAGGACATGGAAAAGTATAAGTAATCATAAACAAATTTAATACACAACATATAATGATGATAAATGTGTAATAACAAAACATAAATAATTATAATAAACCAAAAAGTGGCAAATAAGAGAACAAAATGTTTTTAAACCATGAAAAATATTGGTACAAATTAAAACAAGTAAAAGAACACTATATCACATTGGGAAGTATGAAAATAATGTAATAAAAGGGAGAGCACATGAAAGATAAATTCTATAAAAATAAAACAATTAAGGCAATCAATCATATTAAATCATGTTAATAAGTATAAAAGAGAAACAAAATTGGAAAAAATGAACTTAAATTGATCACACTAATTTGAGATGGGAAGTATGAAAAACTTAAGAGAAATGGTTTTATTCTTACATGCAATCAAAAAATAAGAAGATAAAAGTGAAATGTCAAATTAAGTAAGCATAAAATATACTATATCAATATGGGAAGCATGTAAATGATGTGTAACTCATGATCAATCACTACATATCTCAAATTTGACACATGTAATTTCATGGTAACTTGGGTATTGGAAAATTTTATGTCGAAGGCTAGGTCCTATCCCTGATCTTATACTACAAATCACAAAGGGAAAATCAATGAGGTGGAAATAATGAGAAAAGTATGTTAAATGGTATGTTTAGAATGGTAATGTGGTAATTTTTGAAGAAGACCTAGTCCTATCCAAGGTCTTACACTACAACTCACAAATGGTATCCCTAGGGGGAGTGATCAGTGAAAAAAATAATATTTATCAAGGGGAAACATGAGTATTATAGGGAATGAAAGAAGGAATGTAAAAATAACAACATAGGCATCTTATGATAATACCTTAAGAAACATGAGGCACACTAAGGACATATAAAGATAGTAAGTGACTAGTTACCATCAATATATAGAGGATACATGTTCACTATAGGCATAAAGTTGTGTAGGAAAATAAGTGAGGTACTAAGGTCAACTCATGTTGGTTGTTTTGAATAAGAAATGTAAAATGGGACCTACATTACCATAACATGTTCCTTTTTTCTAAGGACCTCTTACAAATTTTTTGGTCTACTTTGAAGATTGGTTACTTATGTGATAAAGTAGGTAGCACTAAAAGATTTTTTTATTCTCCTTTTCCAATTTATTAGCCTACCTCTCCCCAATGGTCCTCAACTCTATCATGAGGCTGACTATGGAGTTTGAAATTTGATGAATAAAATGAGATGTGCTTATAATCATCTCTTTAAGTGTGATTTGACATTTTAATTTTTTTAATGTTGCCTTTTTATCATTGCCTTTTTTTTATGGTTTAGATTTTGAATTTTTATGGATTTTAATATTCCTCCTCCATATGGAAATAAAATGACCCATCATGAGAGAAAAAATGACACACAAAAATGAGCTTTAGACTTTGGCTAAAGGAAGCTAATTATCCAAAGACATGACTAACTAAAACACTTAGGCCTACTTATGAATCAACATGTTATCTAAAGTTTCAACCATGTGTATGATTAGTTTGTGAAAGAAAATAATTAGAATAAAGGGATATCCAAGATGGACCAGTAAAAGGATATTATAATCAGATGACTTGTTTTTTAATTGATCACATGATAAAGGAAGAATGACAAAGGGGAGTAAGGTTTGAATAACCAAGTCATAATAATGATCATATGTGTTATAGGGATAAGGTAGCAAACAATAATGAGAATAGAGAAAAATCATGTAATCATGAAAAATAATCCATAAGAGAACATAAGGAAGAAAATGACATCATAGACAACATGTAGTGCAAAACTTAAATAACCATGTAAGATAAATAAGAATTTGATACAATGTCAAATGATATAAAATTTGGAGCACATGTCCAATCCAAAATGAAGAAAGAAATGAAATAACACCATTTTATGTTCATAAATATTGGAAGATTTGTACACACACATTATCCATTATATCTGATAAGTCTTTATGAATTTGAACTATAATTACAGTAAGAGTCTCATCAATCTTTAGATAAAGTTGAAAAAATACTTAGCACTAAATCTCCTTAATGGAAAATTTAGGAATGCCTAAAGGATTGTACTCATGAGAATTATCATGCATGGGATGCTTAGGAGAAGGAATAGGAGTGGACTCTATGGGAGATGAAGGGGTCATCGATGGAGAATGAACCATAGGTGAAGGAGTCACTAGTGGAAAAGGGGCCATAGGTGAGGGTGAATACATGGGTGAGGTAATCATGGGTGGAGAAACAATAGGTGGAGAAGGGAAGATAGGTGGAGGAGCCATGGGGAATGAATGGGAAGCCTTCTTATGAGAGTGACTTATGGGAGGAAGGGTAGTAGGTAAAAGAATGGTTATGAGGTGATCCTTGATAAATGGTATTATAATGTTGGGTATCATTAGAAATACATAAAGAGGTTGGAGGAGTTTTATAAATGGTATGAAAAGTGTTATCCAATTAAGGTGTTGGGATTGGTTCATCAAAAGATATAAGGTCTTCTTACCCCAACTCTATTAAGTGAGTTTGGGAAGAATCTTAGATAACACAAAAATTATGAGATGATTGGTGAGTGTGGGCGGGATGAGAATCAATGAAGGAAACTAACTTTTGCATATTATTCATGTTGACCATATTCTCTTCAGAAGTTAGGTTTATAAGACTATCAACATTATTGGTATAAGAAGTAGGTTTATCATTATTGTCTTGATGATTTAGAAGAGGATCTTTGTAGATATCTAGATGAACATTAACCTAGTTCAATGTGTGAGTTTATGTTTCATGGGATTTAAAGGTAATGTCATAAGCTTATTGATGTTTATGAATGATATAATCATGATAAAAAATGGGACCAAAGAGGAAATCCATTGTTAACTAATGAAATTACCCACAAGTCTCATGAGAATGACCCCAATTAACATGAAACTAACAAAATTTATTTGGATGATACCAAGATTTCATGGGATGATTGGGATCAAAATCTCGTGCAAGAGGCCTTGGGAGATGATTTTGTAACTCTGCTAAATATAAAGTTTTATGAACATTGATGTTACTTGTCTAAGAGAAATGAGGATTAGGTATGTGGTTGGGAGGGGAAGTTTATTCTAGAGCTTGGTTGGGAGCAATAACTTGAATATTATGAATTATATTATAAGAATAAATGACACCATCATTAGTATCATGAAATTTTTTATTTTTGATGAGCATACGAGTGTCCATATAAGTTTGGGATGGCTCAAATGGACACATAAATGAATTTTAGTACCTGTCTTGGTCAATGGCTTCTTCCAAAATTTGTGGGGATAGAGTCTAGACCTAATATTGTAACTTAGGATAGGGCGAGTTGGTGATTATATTAAAGAGGTTATCATCTATCATATTGTGTTCACACTTGTTAGATAAGGCATTATACCATTTGACGAAAGCTTGTGTGGTTTCCATCTCAAGTTATTTATAATTGATAAAATGATTCAAGGTGTTTTTAGGGAGATCACTAGTTTAAAACTCTTATACTAGAGCAGTAGCTAAATCTTCCAAGCTAGTGATGGAATGAGATTTGATTTGGGTAGACCAATATAAATCATACCTAGATATAGTTAATGTGAAGAGCTTGGTAGTGACAAAAATGTTTAACTTAACCCAATATATATATACATACACACACACACACACACACACACACACACACACACACACACACACACACATATATGTATATATATACATATATATATATATATACATACATATATATATATATATATACATATATATACATATATATATATATATATATATATATACATATATATATATATATACATATACATATATATACATATATACATATATATATACATATATATATATATATATACATACATATATATATATATATATATACATATATATATATATATATACATATATATATATATATACATATATATATATACATATATATATATATATATATATATATATATATATATATATTTCCAAATGTTTTTAAGTGAAGGGTAGGATCAGTTGACTCATTATAACTAATGGTAGGGGTGATACCTCTTATATCTATGTTAGCAATTTTAGGTGTAAGAGGTTTATTTTGAAGGTGTTTGATTATTTTGTTAACAAGAAGAGGTTGAGGGATAAGATTACCATATGAATGTTGAAGGGGAGGTTGGGTAAATTTTAGTTATCTAGTCCCCATGGAACCTATTGAGGGTGATTTTGGAGATGGATAAGATGATTTTACATTTGCATCATTTGGTTTGAATTATTAGCTTAGAAAACATTCATTTGGTTAAGAGTTTGCAATAAACATTGATGGGTTTGAGTGGTATTATTTATAGTGTGTGAAGCATTGGCATTGGTATTAGTGTCTTATGTACCACTATGAGTGGCAACATTCGTGATATTAGTAGCTTGAGAGGAATTGTTAGTAAATAAGACATTAGTATCATGATTTGCCTAGGTGACAAAACATGCACTAGTAAAGGGATGAGAAGAACAAGCAATAGAGGCATGATTACCATGGATAGAAAATGATGAATTAGTGGATGAATGGAGAAGATAAGGTCTTAGAAAAATCCCAATAGATGTATAGTCTACCATGTTAGTAGAGATACTTGGCATGGAGGTGGAGGAAATCAAAGAAGAAGATGCAATAACATGAAAAGTGGTCAAAAGAGAAGAAAGAAGTTGAGAGGAAAAGAATATATTACCCCCAAATCTATGTGAGAAGGTGGGGGAAGATGAATGGGGATCCTTAGTTGGACCACTTATCATAAGGTGATAAATAATATAAGGATATTTTCCTTGATGTTGACGAAATTCATTAATGAAGAAAAGCATTTTTAGAGTATATTATAGTTTAAGATGATCTTCTAAGGAGAAATGAGGGTTTTAAATTGAATATATATTAGGAAGGGTCACATAGTTTATAATGTTAGTGGCCACATGCACATTACTTTGATCTAGAGTAGAAGCCCCAAGCTATTTATGGGAAAAACTATTAGGGTTGATAAGGCTCATCATAGATGTTGATTTTAACTCAATATTGTCCTCAAATATAAAGCCTATGATAAGAGAGAAATATTAAAGAAGACTAAGATGATTAAAAGAAAAAAAGGGAAAATAAGATACAGAGTCAAATAAGTTGACTATGTCCTATAATCTAGTAGGCATAGAAGAGTAAAAAGTTATATAGGTCAACTCTGTATTGCAAACAAGGGATATAATAAGTTGATAAGGATATAGAGTCATACAAGTTGATTATGTTTTATAACCTGACTAGAAAATAAGGATGTAGAATAGGAGATGAAATAGGATGATAAGGATACACATTCATAGAGGTCAATTTTGTACTATTGATAGGGTAAAATATAGTCTATAAGAGTATGTATCGACCAAAATGGCAATGTATTGAAAAAGGGGGGGGAAATATCAATATAAGTGAAGTAAGAATGAAAGCAAACACACAAATAATTAGATTAATGTGAGTGATCCAATGGGGGAACATAGCATAAAACCTTGCACCAACATTAGCTAATGATTTTTTTTTCAATACAACATGCAATGATCAAAGAACAAGTAATCAATTGAAAATTAAATGCTAAGTGGTCATCCTGAGTGTTATTAGATTATTAGAAAGTATTGATTTAAGTGTGATAGGAGATTTAGATGAAATAGGGAACCAGAAAAGTAATATATATATATATATATATATATATATATATATATATATATATATATATAGATGGTTTTAGGATGTTTGGGATGAGATGGATATGTGTTAGTAATGGTACTAGATTGGTATTAGGGCCTACCCCTCACTTCACAATGTTGTAGCAATAAGGCTATTGTGTGTTTTACCAATACATACCATTAACCATGTGTTTATACTTGGCCAAAAAACCAAGTCAGCTTTCTCCTTGGTGATGAAATCCAAGTAGTTAGGCCTTACAATGACAAGTGTTTAAATGCATTTTGAATGTTATGTGATTTAGTAGTGTGTACAAAAGAGTAAAATAGTGTAACTAAATGGTAATTTCAAAAACCACCTATTTAGACTATGTGAGTTACTCTAAGAATTGAAATAATTGAAAAAGGAAATATTAATTAATTACTAAAAAATATTTGTTATTTATTTGATTTGAGAATAGTACAAAGTCTATTTAGGTGACATTGTATACAAATAGAATAAAACATATTCAATTGGGTCACTACTATTATACAGAAGTAAGGTCTTTAAGAATAGATTCAAATAGGTCAATTATGTCTCTTAGATAGAAGACAAAATATAGAACTAAGTCGACTCAGTTGACCTATTTAGTTATACGGTTGTAGTTTCAAGACTACTAACTTGTACAAATTAGAATTAAATAAAGTAATAAAATGATAGAGAAGGGAAAGAGAGGAACCTTGTTGGGATTGAAGATGGTTAAGATTGTAAATTTTATGTTGAAGTGCCTTAATTATTGTTTTTAAGTTTTGTAAACTAAGTCAACTAGTTTGACCCAGTTCTGCAAAACCTTGTGTACTAAAGAAAAATAAGATGACAAAGTTGACTTGTTTGACCTAGTTTGTTGATCTATATGCTGACAGAGAGAATAAGATGACAAATTTGACCTATTTGAACCTATATTCTTATCTAGAAAAAAATGAGTATTGTGTTGACCTATTCATTCTAGTAACCTATATCTGATGAAGACCTACACAGATATAACAAAGTCCTTTTGATGTGACTATATATTAAAAATATGCATAGAAATTTAGAACTATACTCAATGGTTTGATAAGATAATAAAAATATAAAATAACATAATAGGATGATAAAAATGATAATGTGGAAGAAAAAATATAAGGGTTAGATTCATGTCAGGGTCACCAGAATGCATGCAATGGGAAATGCAGTAGATCTGTAAATCAATCCTAGTTAAAAGAAGATAAATCCTACTTGCACTTCTAATTTTAGATCATTAGATATTCAAGGTCATGTCTAATATGGATCTTCTAGACCTATCCAATTGATCTCTTACCATAATAATATCACTAGGGAGGGCTCCAAAGCCTCTAGTTAAGAAAAACTACGTAACAACCCTAACTAGGCCCTTTGTTTTCATATTCACTAAAATAATAACAAGTAAATTCTAATCTAGTTCTCACCAAAGATTATGGCACAAAGTGGGGGTAATAAGAATGAAAATTAAACATGCATAGAATACATATACTCACATCAATGTATACAGAATCCTAATGCATGGGAAAGAATTAAAAATGCATATCTATATACTCTTATAAAGGAGAAACAAAATTAGGAATACTTACCTTTGAATATGAACCCATAGAACCTCAATCTATCCCTTAGCCAAGGTGCTTCACAAGATGTTATTGTGGTATGTAAGGATGACAAGGATAAATCAGCTCTATGTTATACATCCTATCAATGCATCCAAATGATTTCTCCACCAGACAATATCCATACCTCTAAAGAAAGTATGAAACACTAAGCTTACTCCTCAAGTAGAATGGTGAATAAGAATATGTACAATATATATCTTTTCTCTCATAAATTATGAAATGGATGTGTTTATATAGGTGGATCTCACCATAATCCTTTCTAAAAGTTTAGGCCAACAAGGTTGACCTAGTTTACCTAATATTGTTATTGAAAAAAACAAATTAGGTCAAGGATTAGTTTAGAAAGGGGATGACCTAGATACTAATAAGTTTTATCAATTAGAGTACAAGGTTGATGGGGCTGATAGTGTAACATAAACCATCAAAAGGGGTTTTAGGTTAGGTAAGGTATAAATAAAGGTGATAAATGACTAGAGGAGCGTGAAAAATAGGAGGCAAAGATTAGGGGAATATTTATAGGAGATGGGTGTGTAGATAACAACTACAAATAAAGGACAACAATCCTATGGAGTACTAATGGTATGCCCACCCATTTCTTAGTGCACCAATTAAGGCATGAAATCAGAGAGATTTAGAATTAATAGGTTCCTATAAGATAGAGAGCACTAGTAATTGGTAAAGTTTAAAAATATTATGTGTATATATTTTTCTATTAAATAATTATTACACATTTTTGAATAATTTATTTATAAATATATCAAAATTATTTAAGTATTTTTATAATAATACACCTAAATGTAAAACTTAAAGTTTCATAGACTTTGAAAACATATAAATTATAAAACTAATTTTGATTATTAAGTGTATGAATAATTAATTTTCTTCAATCAAAATTATTTGTGTTTAAGTTTTATCTATTTATTTTAAATTTATATGAATTTATATTTTCATGGATAATATAATATTTGAGACATTTATTATCTCACTTATTAAATTATAATCTTTTTTATAAGTTATTTATTTTTATATATGCTTAAAAGTATTTTTTTATTTAAAAAAATATAATATATTTGAATGATTTTTTTTTTTGATATAATATATTTAATTGTTAAAAAAATGTTATTACATAATGGGAAAATAGTATGTAGGAAAATAAAGTGGTTTTGTTTCACATTATAACATTATAATAATATCTAATATTCTCAAGGAGATAAATAACACCTTTCTTGTCCTTTTACCCAAGAAATTAGGAAACCTAAATTAAAATAATATAGGATGATAAGTTTGTGTAACATAATATACAAAATTTGTGTCAAAACTCTAGTTCTAAGGTTGTAGCCTTTACTACCCAAAACTATTTATAGGCAACATGAATCTTTTATGTTTGGAAATTAGATCACAGATGGGATTATCTTGACTCATGAAGCTATTCATTCCATTTATCACTCTCAAAGAGTACAAATTCTTCTTAAAATTGAATTTAATAAAGCCTATTATAGAGTATCTTGGAACTTATTGGATAGAATCCTTGACAAAATGGGATTTAATAGAAAAATTAGAAGCATGGTTTGCACTTGTATATCTTATCTCATATTATCAATGCTGGTTCATTGGTTACTTATTTGATTTTAATTGATGGAAAGGGTATTCATAAAAGTTGATCCCATCTCCTTGTACATATTTATTATTTTAGTGGAATATTTGGGAAAGAAATTAGATAATTTTAAAATAGTTAGGTTTTTAAAAGGCATTCAAATAACATCTTTGATAGATCCTCTCACTAACTAATAGTTTATTGATGATACTCTTATTATGGTCAAGCCTCCATAAGTGATGTTAAAACCATCAAATCAGTACTCAAAAATTATGAACTAGTGTCTAGGCAGTTTGTGAACTTCTCTAAAATCTCTCATTTTTTCTTCACAACTCTACTAGATTGCAAATTAAGATATCCAGGATTCTCAAATATCAAATACAAGATTTGTCATCATCCTACTTGGGGATGCATCTTTGTAGTGGGATGATCGAGGTGGATAAATGGAACCCTTTTTTTGATAGGGTAAAAAAATAAATTGGCTTGATATAAGTGGTGCGTTCTCTCCCAAGAAGGTAAAATCCAATTGGTCAATAGTTCTCTTTAATTTATGTCTATATACTAGATGTCTATTTTTACCATTCCCTCAAAGATCATGAAAATAATTGATTAGATTTAAATAAGGTTATTATGGTTGGGTAATGAGGAATCTAGTCACTTTATTTTGGTTTCCTAAAATAAGATGTGAAGAATAAAATGCTAGGGTGGTCTTGGACTGAGGAGGATTAAAAGAATGAATAAGGCACTCATTACTAAAAAAAGATGGAAAATTATTAAATAGGTATATATCTAGACAAACACTATATGGGCCAAATATCTTGTTGGGTTAAACTTATCTATCCTCCTACTAGAGGAATTCCCAAACCAAAGTTATTTATTTTAGAAAAGGGTTATTAAATGTAGAGACTTACTTTAAAAAATAAGTAAATGGATGGTTAGAAATGGTAGAAAGGTAAAATTCTAGGATGATCATTGTTTTTAAAATTCCCCTTAAAACATTTAGACCATTAAAGTGTGTTTAGTGTCTATTTCATCTCGTCCACTAGGGATAAAGTTTTCAACTATAAGACCCAAGTTGAGAATGGTCTAGTCTAAAAAGAGCTTGGCTAGAATGTTTCCTTAGGGATTCCTATACATAATCTTTATAACCTCAATAATAATATCAAATATATTCACATTTTCATTCATAACACAAATTATAATATTATTTGGCACTAAGAGGATTTTGGTGATTACTTAGTTAAATAAGACTACAACCTCAAACCAAAAATTATGGAGGATGGGACCTAGTGGCTCAAAATTTAGGACAAAAGCTTAATACCTAAAGTCAACATATTTTTTTGGATCTCTAGCCAAAACAATATCCTAACCATTAAAAATATTAGTAAATGAGGGATTCAAATACCTAATAGATGTTACCTTGGTAAAAAAGAATAAGAATTGATCAAGCATATATTCCTAGAATGTTGTTTTGAATCCAACATCTTTAATTTTTTCGTAGAGAAATTAATTTTGTCTAGGTTCTTCCCCAACTCTATATAAGATCTTATTTTTTAATGGAACCTCGCTTGGAAACTCCAAGTGTTGAAATTTATTTTGAATCTCACTTTAACTCACATAATTTGGGGTATATGGAAATAAATAAAAGATTAGATTTTAATAAATAGAAGTGGTAGTATTAAATTAGTGCAACTTAGAATATAAGGGGCCATCAATTAAAATTGGTTAGATTTTTCCTCCAAAAACAAGGTGGTACAAGGGGAGGTTGACTATAAAATCCTCTCTCTATGTAACATTTAACTCCCCTCCTCTAAATTTGTCCTGCTATTAACAAGGATATGATCCATGTTAAGCGGCCCAAACCTCCAGAGAATTAGTACAAGCTCAATTTTAATGGAGATTCTAAAGGGAACCTATGACATAATGGGGGGAGGGGTTATTATAAACTAGAATGTTCATCTCATGGATAACTTTGTGGGGGGTATGGGTACTCAGACTAACCATGTGGCTAAAGAAACAATGGTTTTTTGGGGAATTCATTTAGTTGTTGATCTCTAATTATAAATTTTAGTCATCAAAGGAGACTTGTTAAACATAGTTATATGTCTTATTCAAAAGTCTCTCCCATCTTGGACCATTCTTAATGAGATAAATGATGTTATAATCCTTCATCATTCCTTTCATAAAGTTAACAATAAACATGAATTTATGAAAGGTAATGGTTATGCTGACCTCATGGCCAACTTGGGTGTGGAGGAAATTTGATTCAAAACTTGGATTCCTAGAGATATAGTTTCCCCATATATTATGAATAAGTTAGAGACTGAGGCTAATCATGATAAATATTGATATGGCCATAATTTTCTCTAAAATTATTTTAACCCAAGACCCATAAGATCACTTTATTGATTACCACACTGAATATCATAGGTGGGATATTATTAGATGTCATGGGAAGAGGGAAGGCTTGATTAGGAAGTGTAATATTTTCATTTACATGCATGATAAAAGTCATTCTGAACATATCTCAGAATCAATTTGATGGTGTCATTAATCCATTCATTTAATTAAATCATTGGTTGATGTCATTATAACTAGGGCCAATGTCCAATAGTTATATGCAATAGGGTGTGGAATCCATTGCAAAATATTATGTTTTGGGGGGTTTTCTAATAGATCAACTAACTCCAAAGTTATAATCTAATTAACATTTAATTTAAAATTATATAATTTCCTAGGATGTAAAAATTCTAATACATAATTGAAATGCTGAAATAAACTCATTTGATTATAAATAAACACTCTTACTTTGTAAAGAAACTACTCTTGATTTGTAATAAAACACTCTTACTGTAAATAAACACTCTTTCTATAAAGCAACAATCTTACTATAAATAAACTACTATCAACCAAACACACTTGCTTATCAAAGGAAAACACACTCTTATATGATTGTAAAATTGAATTTACTTGTAATGATAATGTTTTAAAATTAAATATTAAAAAAACATATACAATAATTGGAAATAAGTACATAATAGACCTGCAAGTTGTTAGGGAATAATTAGGCCTCACACTAATTTGTATATCGTAATGTGAATATTTATGAGATTAATAATTCACTATTATGTATAGTTAATTTGTTAGAATATATATGGTTAAGAATATATTATTAGTTGTATTATTGTTATAAGTTATAATAATAGTACTTAAATAAATTAGTTGTTATTTATGTATGAGAATTTATAGGAGATTGAGATATTTGGGTGAGATATTATTGGAGATATGATCTCCCCAATTATAGGAAAAAGTTTTCATGTATAATTATAATACTTGTATGGTTTTGTATTATAGTGTGTGACTAATACTATATCCGTGTAATTAAATATTCTTTGTATTTGGCTTCTGTATACTATTAAATTTTATGTGTATGAAATAAAGCTCTAGTTAACTTTGTTTGATCCCAATAGTGGTATCAGAGTGGGTATTAGAATTTGAGAATTAAATGGGGAAAATCCATTGTTAATATTGTTTGACTTTCTATGAAATTTATCAATTTAAAATATTAATTACTTATAGTCAATGGCTTTGGAAATAATTATAGGTTATTTACTCGTAGATTTTTAGAGATATTTATAAATTTGAAGTGATTGTACAAGTTTATCTATGCAATATTTATAGATCTACATGTACTTACATCCACACCTTTGGCACTATGTTTTAATTATTGAAACATTTTCCAAGAATTTGAAAACTTGTGGAAATATTGATGGTGTTGGAATCATTGGATATTATTATCCACATGACTATCTAGATTAAAATCTACTAAAGTGACCAGTGCTACTATTTTGAAAAAAAGACATGCTTTAGACTTTGAGAACATATAAGAATAACTCATATGATGTAGATATGGTACTTAATGCCTATAACATATTACTCAGATGTTAGTTGTATCATGCATGTAACACTTATGTAATCCTTTACCATCCATTTTTACACTTCCATCAATGATTTTGAAATTTTGTAAATGGTCAATTTATAGGATTATATTTTATTAACTTAGTACATGTGTTCCCACATCATCGTAATGCTCTCCTGTAGTCTGTAAGTTTCATTTCCAATCACATATATTCAACTCCTATTACCATATCCACCACCATTTTATGTTCATTTCTTGATGCATGTTGCATCATATTATCTATTGAGCATGAAATTTTCATTGAGATCTTATAGTGGCATCCAAATCATCCTATGCTCTATTCTATAACACTATACAAATTTACATTCTGATCTTTGCATAGATCTGCATGATCTAGTATATCATGATTGCATTTATTTCTAATTGAGGTGATATAATTGAAAGAGCAATGGTAGTGGACCTAGTTTGCAATCATTTTTATAGTTTCAAAAGTCCACATATGTCTCTCTTGGAAATCTTGGTTATCGTATATGAGTCTTTATTATTTGTATTTCATGATCTAACAACATTTTATAAGCTCAAAGTCATCTAAATATCTATTTTTAGGTTATGATTAGATTTATTTTTATAGTCAAAGTTATTTTATTATTAAGTTTGGAATTTTATAAATAGGTTCCATGTTTTTTAAGTTATTAGTGTTGTTTATTAGAATCGTGTCATTTGCCAAGGTTTAGTTATTAATTTTTATAGTGAGTCATTATTTTTATAATTGGCAGAAGGTAATTTAATATTACTTTCTTGTCTATAAAAATTATAATCCTAGTGTTACTTTATATGTTTTTAGTCATAGTGTTATATGAGTCATAAGTTTATTTTTAGAGTATTGTTCCAAAAATAATAAAATATAAAATAATTTATGTTTATAGTAATTATTATAGTTTGTATTTTTTGATGTCAAAAGAGTCATTATTGTTAAAATTAAAAATGAGTCAAAATGTCAAAATCATGTTTAGAGTATGTTGTAAATTATTTGGGTCCATTATCAAAAATATGTCAAAAAAACTCAATGTCTTTTTAGAGAGTATTTTTTCATTTAGTCAATGCCAAATAAAAATAATATTTTAAAAGAAACATTATAACTTATATGCAACATCCAAACTATGGAGGGATTTCTCCTTAAAAAATTAAATATGAGCTTCATCAAAATTTTTGCTAAGTGAGCAGTGAACCTATTGGAGGTTGGAGGATAGAGGCTTTCTATGCCTCTCTTTAGCCACTAATGAAGGGGAACTTCTTGCTATAGTGGCACACACACACACACACACACACACACACACACACACACACACACACACACACACACACACACACACACACACACACACACACATGTGCCACTATAGCAATAAGTGAACCTTCATTAGTGGCTAAAGAGAGGCATAGAAAGCCTCTATCCTCCAACCTCTAATAGGTTCACTGCTCACTTAGCAAAATTTTTGATGAAGCTCATATTTAATTTTTTAAGGAAAAATCCCCCCATAGTTTGGATTTTGCATATAAGTTATAATGTGTCTTTTACAATATTAATTTTATATGGCATTGACTAAATGAAAAAATACTCTCTAAAAAGACACTGAGTTTTTTTGACATATTTTTGATAATGGGCCCAAATAATTTACAACATACTCTAAACATGATTTTGACATTTTGACTCATTTTTAATTTTAACAATAATGACTCTTTTGACATCAAAAAATACAAACTATAATAATTAATATAAACATAAATGCTTTTATATTTTATTATTTTTAGAATAATACTCTAAAAATAAACTTATGACTCATATAACACTATGACTAAAAACATATAAAGTAACACTAGGATTATAATTTTTATAGACAAGAAAGTAATATTAAGGTAATTTAATATTACTTTCTTGTATATAAAAATTATAATCCTAGTGTTACTTTATATGTTTTTAGTCATAGTGTTATTTGAGTCATAAGTTTATTTTTAGAGTATTGTTCTAAAAATAATAAAATATAAAAGCATTGATGTTTATAGTAATTATTATAGTTAATAAGTACTTGGTATGTGTAACAAATAAGAGGTGTATTTCATATTCTCCCACATAGTATACTACATAAAAAGGTGTTTAGGATATGCAAGAGTGAAATTTGAACAAATGGTTCCTTCTCATTATTCTCACATTATACTAGCTGATATGGTTCCCTTAGTGAATGGTTGATGATAGATGTTCCTATTCTAAGATCCCACACTAATTCGATTGATGTGTTCTTGACAGTGAATCATTTATAAGAAGTTGATGTGTTCCTTCATTACTTTCATTAAGTCCTATGAAACATAAATTACCATGTAAGGCCTAAGGGGAGGAATGTTAGTGAATAACTACCACTCACATTAGTTTGTATATCATAATGTGAATAATTACGAGAGTAATAATTCATTATTACATATAGTTAATTTGTTATAATATATTTGGCTAAGAATATATTGTTAGTTGTATTATTATTGTAAGTTAAAATAATAATATGTAAATAAGTTAGTTTTTATATACATATGAGAGTTTATAGAAGATTGAGATATTTGGGTCAGATATTGGTGGAGATATGATCTCCCCAATTATAGGAATTTTTTTTCTATATAATTGTAACACTTTTATGGTTTTGTATTAGAGTGTGTGAATAATATTATATCAGTGTGATTAGATATTATCTATATCTAGCCTATGTATACTATTGAATTTTATGTATATGAAATAAAGCTTTGGTAAAATATGTTTGATTATAACACAATTTAATCAAACCAAACTTATGATATAAATATTTTTAAAATGATTATTTAATAAATTTTGGTGTAGACTTTTGTCCCACTAGGTTTTGTTTACATGGTCTAGTCAAGCTTGCTTGGTTTAGTAAAGGTCCTCAGGGGAAAATAATCCCACATGCATGAGAATGTTGAGATTTTTCTATTTTCCACATATATAAGTAACCTTCCTATGTAATTTTATGGATATTCAAAATACTCTTTCTATAACTTCTCTTTGGTGAGACAAATTTTTTTCCTCTTGAGGGTTTTAAGATTTTATGTAGGTTCTTCATATAGGTTTACTAGGTAAGCTTTGTTGTTTAGTTGTTCTTGGTGTCATCTAAAATGGTATCATAGCCATTTAATATTTCAATATTTAAGAGATCCTTACTATACATTCATGTTGTTTACTTGATTTTAGTTTTCAAGGGTTTGGTGGGGTTTCTCAAAAATCCATGTATATATTTACATTAAGTGTATCTAGATGAAAAATAGATAGTGCCATTTTTTTAGAAGGTGTCAAAACCTTAGGATTGGATATAAACATGACCTAGTTTCAAGATAACCATTTTCATGCATTTTTGAGGGTTTCAAGTAGTTTTCTTGGCTTGCATGCATTTATGTACCACTAAAGTCTTCAATTAGAAAATAGTTTCTAGGTTTTTTTTAAATTTACTATAGATTAACAAGTGGATATTTATGTATTTTTTAGAAGGCCAAGACAATTTTTGTAGATCTTGGTTCATATTTTAGGCCTTTTTCACCACTTGGATCATTACAACAAAAATTTTAGACTTAAATTTTTTATAAAAAAATTCATCCTTCATATGTGCCTGCACACGATTTATACCTTCACATTTCCTAAGGACTAAATGAATAACCACCATTGACATGGTGATTATTTTACATGTGCATCTATGATTCATAGGTTATCTAGTCTACTAACCTGAATCCCAATTATGTGATGATGTAGTGACTATTAGTCACATGTGTCTGAGACTTTGCAGGCTAGTTGATCCACTAGCATAACTCTTGTTTACACATAGATGTGTATCAAGACCACATTTGTATTTAAGAATTATCTTACCTATGTCATGATTTAATGAAGCTAGAATCATGCACCCTTACACTCTACATAACTTTAGATATATATGCCTAAGAATATAACATCCTAACCTCCTACCTCACTATGATGTAGGTGACCTAACTCCACACACACACACAAAATAGATTAACCACACCTCTCCTGATACTCTAGGTTACCTCCATCACATGAAGATAGATTTTAGGCCATAAATGTTAGAGCTTAATACTCCTCCTTCTTTGATTTGTGTATGACTATCAAATTTAACATAGTAAAGTGTAGCATTATTCATTTTCAAAATGTGGTCATTTTGAAGGTGATGTAACACACACATAAATCAAGATCAAATAAAAATGGAGAGGGGGAGTACCCAAAAAAGGCCTTATCCCTTAGACATATGGTAAATTATCTATTCGTCATGCCCAACCCATGGGGGATTAAAGTTTCCTTAGAAAAAATTCTCATAATTATTTTCACACCAAACCCTAATCATATGCGAAATTATCCCTTGGTCATACCCAACCCATGGGGGCTTAACATTTCCTTGGATAAAATTCTCACAAAAATTTTATCAAGTTTGTGCATATTATTTTTTCCAACCATATTTCCACTAAATTTTTCATGTGAGCATATTTTCAAGCATGCATAATTTTTGATTGGTAGCTCATATTTGAGTGTCATCTTCTTCAAAAGTTCTTATTTATTTATTAATGAATTGGTGGTATTTTTTTGTTTTCTAAAGAGATATTTTTTTCATGTATTTTACCAATTAGATGCATTATCCTTAGAGATTGACATCCCTCCATTTCTTTGTACTTATGTAATTATTGCCCCAAATACATTCTAAGCTATGCCCGATATCTATACAAGCATGTTTATATTTGAAACATTATGGGAGGGTCACTACTGACAGTTATAAGGGAATATTATGTGATGGTGTACATTTTTTGGTTTTTCTTCTCCACATTCTCATTTTTTTCATTGTGTGATTCCTATAATTACTAATTATTTGGATGCATTCTTGATTATGCCCTATGTCCTATTCATGAGTGTGCATTATTATTATAAATAGGGGTTATTAAAGTTTTTTTGTATAGATTTTCACTTATTTAGCATCTTCTCTTAGTCATATCAACTTCACTTTAGATACACTTGTGGGGGAAATGTAATTCTACACCAATGGTTCTTCTTGGAAATAACAACTATGATTCTTAGCATGATTACATGGAACACTACTCATAATAAATAATAATACTCTATTCCTATATGGATATATTCCTACTCCCATTGATCCCATTTGGTTCTATAAGTGGGATAATACTTGTGATGAGGTTTTTGGTACCTTAATATTACATGCTTTTATGGACCTTCATTTCCATGTGGAAAATACACTGTGTCCTTACACTATTTGAAGCATTCTTTAGTCTCTTTTTAGAGATATTTATAAGATTTATATCACTTATCCAACTTCACTTATTATCATATATTTAGAGACTATTGTAATCTCTCCTCCTACTCTTATTTTTTTTTATGACACATCTATGGTGGACTGTATTCTTACTTATATTGAGCCACCACTATAAGATGATATTTTGCCTGACCTATGATATCCCATTACAAACTCTATTTTTATCCCTATTCATGATGTTTTAATTATATATCCATCATATACTAATACTTTGGAAGAATGTATTATTTCTAGTGAGAGTACACCTTTTGATAACATCAATGACTCTTCTCTTCCTATGGATCCATGTAATTCATCTATAATATATTATTTAGCTTTGAGATTTGTTGATCCCTATTCTTAAATTCACATGGACAATACTTTAGTGAGTGTTACATGCCATTCTTCTTCATTAGACTCACCTGTATTTGATGACACTTATGGGCTTGAGTACATTTTTGAGACTGAGGATTCTTCTTATGGTAAAAATGACTACAGTAGTGATGGGGACACATCTCCACCATCTCCTTGTCACCTTATATATATTGAGAGTTTATTTCCTAATCAACCTAACTATAGTCCACTTATGACATTATAGGGTGAATGTATAATAATATAAGACTCATTAGGCATTGGGAAATTTATTCCATAGTTACAGGGCATTCTATAGTTCATTTTAGCCTCTATTTTCATTGCATAGAGTAGCTAGACCTATTAATATAAATTAATTTTATACTTATTTAGTTGGATTTATATCAATAACTTGGTGTACCCATTCATTATTTGATAATTACCCACTCTTAATTATATTGGGAAATTTATTCCATAGTTACAAGGCATTCTATAGTTCATTTTAGCCTCTATTTTCATTGCACAATCATTGCATAAAGTAGCTAGACCTATTAATATACATTAAGTTTATACTTATTTAGTTGGATTTATATCAAGAACTTGGTGTACCCATTCATTATTCGATAATTATCCAATCTTCATTGTATCTTCTTCTCATAGGTTCACTTTAGTGGCATTACATTTAGTTCTTGTGCATGCTCTTGCTAGACCTATGCCACACTTATGATTTAGACCCTACTCAAATTTATTTGTAATAACACCTCCTTAATATTTTATTATGGAATGGGAAGACTTAAAATACATCACTCATGTTCTTCTTTTGGCAAAGGGAAGAAACATTATTTGATGTGGATGGATCTTCTTCAATCTTCAGACAAAGGATCTCTTTAATGACATTTATCATTTTGTGAGCTCTATTGTAGGCATATTTAACATCTTATTTGGGAATTATTATTTCTCCTCTCTCTATATGTTATGTTTTTATTACTTTTTGATTCATTCTTACTTGTGCTTGATGTCCTCAGTGTATGCACTATTTATCACTTTGATCTCTTTTGGGGAGGAGTTTTATTCTTATGGGTTTTATTATTTTCCCATTTTATGGGAGTTATATTGTTCTTGGGTAACTCATTAGGCCTCATTTTTGGGACCTAATTATTCTACCCACCTAAGTTATGCATAAGGTGGGTGTTGGTGTAGACTTTTATCCTTCTAGGTTTTATCGACGTGGTCTAGTCAAGATTGATTAGGTTTAATAAATGTCCTTAGGGGAAAATAATACCACATGCATGAGGATGTTGTGAATAGTATATTTTAAACCTATACAAGGAACATTCATATGTACTTTTATGTATAATACAAAATATTCTTTCTATAAATTCTCTTTAGTTAGATAAGTTTATTTCTCTTAAGGTTTTTTAGATTTTATGTGGGTTCTCCATACATGTTCACCATGTAATATTGTTTTTCAATTGATATTATCATTATTTGATAATAAATAACATAAAAATCCATAAATAACAACGTATATTCTATCTCATTGGGTGAGTGGACCCTTGCTCCCACTTGGAACATAATTTATATCAACTTAGTTTTCTAGGAACATTCAAAGCTTCATTAATTTTTGAAAAAGGTTACAATCTAGAAAATATATCTAGAACATACTTGATATGCTTATAATATTTGATTCTTAATTTTATAGGAACTCTTAAACAAAAAAATAATAGAAAGGCATTCTCTTAAGGTTTAATTTTCCTCTAACTGTTGTCTCAAAATACACTAATAAACTAACTAGGTCACAATTGTAATCAAATTTATTTTAAAAAAAAAGAAAATTGTTTATAACCATTTCACACATTTCAAGGTGAAACATTGGTAAATGAGGTGTAATAGAATTCATGGTTTTCAAATGGTTACAACATATTGTTATCATAATGTGTTCCTATTTTGGTAACCTGAAATACCATAATACATATAGTGATGTTTTTACAAAACATTACTATAAGTATTAGATCCATAAAGAGAATTATATAAATGGTAATTGTCTATATGAATCAGAGAATGGCCCATGGACATATTGGATAGGTATATTCAACATTATAGATAATCCAAAAATGCCTTTGAAAAGCTCTACATATGGATGAAATAAATCTAGAGTTTTAGTGATGTATTCTTTAGCTCATTTGTAATATTCTATAACTTTCTTGTAGTACTCTAGAGCTTGACTAAAAGACTACATAGCTTAATATTATACTCTAGAGCTTGACTTTCATACCCTAAATCTTATCTTAACTACATCAATGTTAAGCTTTCTCCCAAGGGTTGAATTCACATGACAAAACTCATAAAATTTGAGCATAGTGTATTTACATCACCTATACATGAAAAATTGAGGGATAACCATTCAAATAACTAGGACTTAGTGGTGAAATTGATTATTATTGAATCACACATACAAACTAATCTATAATTACCTATATTATACTTCAAACTACAACTAAGTCATAAAATGCATATAATATTCATTATAATAAGGTAGATAAGCTTGTAACAACATGGTTATTATATGGATATAGTAATCCATAGAATGGAATCATCAAAATTCAATGTAGTAGGTAGTTTTGGTTAATTATCCAAAAAAAAACTACAATGCTAATAAGATAGGTGGATAACCAAACAATATCGAGCCCTTTTCTAATGAAGATGTCAAGAACAATTTGATTTGGAAAATTTTACATAAATGAGGGATCATAGTGTACATGGAACATGTAGCTATTCATGACCTCATGCTCTCAGTCAACTTCATTAAGGCTTGGAAGATTAAGATGGTCCACATGAGAGATGTGCAAATTTAAGTTACAAAGGAGAGTATAGTGACTATTACATGCATGTCTATAGATGGCATCAAAGCCTATAAAGATACATTCCATCAGTTGGAACTAATTAGAACATTCTAAAAGAATGATGCCTTAGCAAAGAAAGTGAAAAAGGGATTTATATGATAAATTCTCTCATACCCATGGTCAAATGTCTACCTATAAATCATGAGGCACCTAACATTAGAAAGAAAAAAATGGTAGTGAATTCTCACCATTTTCTATTTATTAATCATTTTAAAAATATTTTCATGCTTATCTTGTCATCTTAACTTTTAAGATCTTTAGAGTCCATGTTATTTGCCTACCAATATGACACTTTGGATGTCATCATTCACCAAGACCTCATAATATTATTGGTTAAGGGGTCAAAGCCTCTTATTAACAACTAGGTGGTGATTGGGGAGTAAGGAGTCCCATTAGACTTAAAGAATGAGGGATTAACCAATTTTTAGGAATAATTAAAAATAGATTTTGAAGACTCTAAAAAAATTTAGCTCAAATCTTAGGAAACATGAAGAATAAGGACCTGAAAAGAGGCACAATGAATCTTATTATGTCTGACAATGAAGATAATACTATTGAGTTGGATGTAGAATCCCTTATGAACATTAGAAATGGGGTCCTATACCTTACTAAGTAGGATAGTGATCTTGATAACTTGAGTGTTAATCACAAATCTTTTAATTGGAAAGGAGAAGTGTAGGAGCCCAAACTTATGAGGGAGGAAGCGAATAACTTGAACCTCAAAGATAAACTAAAGGATCTTGAAGGGAGACTAAAACACCAGGTAAAAGACCTAAGGAAAATTATAAAATACATTAAATATATCAATGAAGTCATCCATACTAGATCCAACATGGGAATCAAAGGAGGAAAAGTATGGAAAAATCCACTTGGTATACTCAATCTTGAGATGGAAAGAGATCTCAAATAATAACACAAATTGTACAAGCAATAAGAAGAATCTTGATACAATTTTTAAGAGGGTGGAAAATAATAAAAATTCTAAGATGGTTAAGTCTAAGGAAAGCCTTGATAATCTAACAGAGGAGTCTACTACATAGGGTCCCTACAATTGAACAAGAGTCAACATGGAGTGAAGAAATAAGGAGGACTTAGTGGGCACTCCAAACATCAATAATACTAAAGGAACAAGATTTTGAGATAATTATTTGTGGGTTTTCCATTTTTTAGTTTTTTTTGTTCTAGGTTTTTTTAGTTTTTTGTTAGTCTTTTGATGGGTTTTGTGTAAGATCTAGGTGTCTTTAGTTGGCTTCCTAGTGGAATTCAGTCTCTAGTTAGTTTTGGGGGTGTGGGATCTATCTAATCTATTTTGATTTGTAAATTTTATTAGATAATTTAAAACCCATTATTTACATTATCAAAAAAACATTATAATAATATCAATTCATAATTTTGATAGGTATGTAACACTTAAATAATGATTTTTTAGGCTTATAGAGTTATAATGTGTAATTTTAAATGTTAAATTAAAATTAGCTTACTCAATTTAATCCAAATTTAATTTGTACCATATAGACTATATAAATAATATCTCTTATAATATTTCCACCTACATATAAAACAATGAGAAATATATAAATAACTATGTTGATTTTTGCATGGTTGTTTACTGATTTCATGGTTTTTCATTGAGATTAATGATGTGGTTTCAAGTGAAAAAATCTCATTCCTAATTTCTAATAGATATCTTATTAAATATTTTATTTCCAAAAAATGTGCCTTATAAATTGATTTGACAAATTATTTTAACATGTCAAAAGTACAGGTCACTCAAAATTAATAACTTGCTATACTAACTTGATACATTGAAATAATATTCTTGTATTATATGTAACCCATACTTAAATACTTTTAAGGCTGATATAAATTATATAATTATATTATATGCATGGTTAATTTGTTTTAATAAATAAATCATAATCTTCATCAAAAAATAATTTCTTTCTTTTTAAATTAAAATTAATAATCTTTAGCACAAAATGTTAAATTTCTTTTTTAACATAAAAACCATAAATAAATTATAATCTTCAACACATGTCAAAATTACACGTCACTCAAAGTTAATAAATTATTATAATTTAATTTATACAATGTATATGATGTAATGTATGTTGTAAATTGGATTTTACTATAGAATATCTATGACTATATAGATAACTAACTTTTTTTTCACATCCTACTATTATTGAATTATGTGAAATGTTAAATTTTTTAAAAAATAACTTTCATGTTTGAACATTTTTTTAGTGTATTCATAAAATTAATCCACCATTTTGTTGTGTAATACCAAGATAAAATTAGTAGTGATGATTAATTATTTTCTATGTCAATTTATAGTATTATAATTCAAACATATACATAAAAAAATATTTCAATTTTCAAATATTTTATTAGTTTAAAAATAGTAATACAATTGGAATTATAATGTTCATTATAATTGACACAAAATAGGTAGGGAATAGCCACTATGTATCCCTCATTATTTTTATTTTACTAGTTGATTTATATGGGAAACTACCTAAATTTAAATAGTTGTATTTATTTGTTCAAAATATTATCATGGAAAATATTACATATGTTTGAATGTTATACCAATAAAATATCTCTCTTGTGATTGATAATAGACTTCAACTTATTATATTTTTAACATGGGAAAAAATAAATTCAAAAACACAAATGTGTGTCATACCATATAATCCATCCTTGATCTAATGGAAGAAGTGTTTTACATAGATTATGATTGAAAATTAAATTATTATCTATAAAAATATGGATAAAAATGTTCATTCATACTTTCCAATTAATCATTTATATAAGTATACCTATGTTAGAGAATTGAAGGATCATAAAAATCTTATAAAATTGTGTTCATGAGGTTAGCATATGAACTATATTTGTTTAGCTATAACTTTATAAATAGCTTAACCATTCACTATTTAACATATTTACCACTCACTATTAATGGTAATGACTCATTTACATAATTAAACATAGATATGAGCATATTTTGAAATATAAATTTTAAAAAACCCACATCTCAAGCCAAGATGATATGACATATGATTTTCAATATTATCACCATTTTAAAAACCTATTACATATTATAATTTTCATATTCACATTGTCTTTCATTAAGTTGTCCAAGTTTTGAGATGTAGGCCTTTATTAAATCATGTTATTTTTAGGTATTTGAGTATTCTTTCCAACTTATCCTATTTTTATTTCCCATTCCCAAATGATGTTATTGACATCAATTTTTGATGTTCCTTCATTTGATTATTTCCACCATTAATTTGGAGACAAACAATTTATATACAAATCCATTTTTTTTATCTTTATTTCCCAAAAAGTGTACACCATTTAACTATCACCATTTTAGACTCATTCTCATAATCCTTTTCAATATAAACATCCCCTTAAGTTCTACTCATCCACATTGGACAATGTTTTTAACTTAGATGTATATAAGGAAATTTGTGTTACACACATCCACCATTAGATTGAATTCCTTTTTATCTCTTTGACAAGAAGGCCCCATGTAAATATAATTATTTGTTAGGATTTTCATACGAAATTAATCATTCTTGATATAAGGGGTGGATCTCATTGTATGATTATATTTACCCTATTTTTATATTAGTGTGAATCATAATAGGCTAAACTTTTACAATTAATAAGTATTGTAATATATAGAAATTAGACATAAATTGAATTATATTGATTAAGATTAATCTTATAATGTTATTTATATTTATGTAAAGTAAAAATGAGATCAATATTCCTAAAATTAACGTTTAATTGAATAATTATGACTATGTTTGTATAGTTAAAATAGACTAGAAGTAGGATTATGAGTCATTTAGATCTAGAATAATGTCTCTTTGTGCCTAAGGTTAGTATCAACAATCCTAGAAAGGAACATCAACATGAGTGATTGGGGATAATGTTATTATCCTATGTACTTTATTCTATCTAATCATACAATATAGTGTGCTTGTTTGATATGTCTCTTTACATGTGATCTATGACCCTCAACTACATGCATAACTATATCAATAAACTTTCTTTTCTTGAAATCCTAGGTCAACTTGTGAAGAGTAAAACTTGTTAAAAGTGAGGAAGTATAATTATGCTAAGGTGACCCAAATCACACATGTTTATGATTGACTATTGCCTACATATCCAATAATCTAAACAGGGATTTCAATCTATAATTAGATATTCCAGTTACTATGAATGTGTAATTATGTTCTTTCACTATATGAATGCACCTATAAATATGGATTTAATCTTGACAATGTTGTCACTTGACCTAGCTTGGTGTGTTTTAGACTTGGCTAATGATTGGTCCTAGAGATTTATTTGATAATTTGTAAGAACAGGGAATATTTTCTCAATGTGTAATTATATATTTGATAGGTTCTCTTGAGAGTTACATATATTGAACTCTAAATTCATAATGATGATAGATATGTAACACTTAAATAATGATTTTTGAGGATTTTAGAGTTATATTGTGTGATCTGAAATGTAATTTAAAATTTAATTTCCTCAATTTAATACAAATTTACTTTGCACCATATACACTATATAAACAATATCTCTTATATTATTTACACACACACACACACACACATAATGATGATGATGATGATGATGATGATGATGATGATGATGATGATGATGATGATGAGAAATATGTAAATAGAAATGTGGAGTTTTGGATGGTTTTTCAACAATTTCATAGTTTTTCATTGAGATTAATATGTATTTAGGGAATAAAAATTCATGCATATTTTCCAATTGAGATGTTATTGAGGAATATTTTGTTTCCAAAAAATGTGCCTTTTAAACTGATTTAACAACTTATTTTAACATGTGAAAAGTACATGCTACTCAAAGTTAATAACTAGCTATACTAACTTGAAATTTTGAATTAATATTCTTTTATTAAATGTAACCCATCATTACCTAATTTTAAGGTTGATATAAATCATATAATTATATATATGGCTAAATTTTTAGTTTATAAATAAATTATAATCTTCAGCAAAATAATAGTCACTTTCTTTATTGTAACTTTATTTTTAATACAAAAATCATGAATGAATCATAATATTCAACATAAGTCAAACATACATGTCACTCAAATTTAATAAATTTTTATAATTGACTTTGTATAATGTATATGATGTTATACATGTTGGGAATTTGCATTTACTATAAAAAATCTATGACTATATTAACAACTAACTTTTTTCCCATCCTACTATCATTGAATTTTGTGAAAGTAGTAAAGTTTTAACAAAATAACTTCCATGTTTTCTCATCTTTGAAAAAATTTCATAGTGCATACATACAATTGTTCCATTAAAAACATTTAGAATACAAAGCTAAGAATTAGCATAGATAATTATTTATTTTCTATCATTTTATAATATTATAATTCATACATATACATTAAATATTGTGTCATGTTCCACAAATTTTATTACATTTTAGAATAATAACATAATTAACATTATAGTTTTTAATACAACTAACATAATAGAGGTAGAGACTAGCCACTATGTGGCCCACTTTTTTTCCATTTTATTAGTCGAGCTATCCGAGTAGCTACCTAAACTAAAAATATTTATTTTTTATAATTTTAATATGGAAAAGATAACTTATGTTTTAATTTTTTACCAAAAAAAATATCTATCTTTATTTTTCAAATCAAATTTAACTTATGATATTTTTAACATGGAGACAATGAAAATTAAAAAATATATGATATCCATCCTTGATGCAATGGAAGAAGTGGTTTCAATGGATTAATAGTCTAAATTAAATGATTATATACAAAAATATGCATGAATATGTTCATGTATACTTTCCAATTAAAAATTTATATGACTATACCTAGGTTAGAGAATTGGGGGATCTTAAAACTCTTAGAAAATCTTGTTCATGATGTTAGCATCTGAGTTAAAAAAAATTAGGCTATAAATTTAGAAATAGATTGACCTTTCACTATTTTATATTTTTATCACTCAATATTAATGGTCATGATTCATTTACATAATTAAACATAAATAGGAGCATACTTTTGAATATAAATATAAAAAACCCCAAATCTTGAGCCAAGATGATATGATATATGATCTTAAATATAATCACCATTTCAAAAACCTATTACATATTAATCATTTTTATTCACATTCTCTTTCATTGACCTCTCCAATTTGTAAAATGTGCCTTTATAACATCATGCCATTTTTTATGTATTTAAATTTTATTTCCAACCCATCCTCTTTTTGTTTCCCATGGACAAATGATGATATTGACGTCAATTTTTGATGTTACTTTATATTATTATTTCCACCATTGATTTGGAGACAAAAAACTCATATACAAATCTTTTTTATATATTTTTCACCAATAATTATCCACCATTGAACCATCACCATTTGAGCATAATTATCATAATAATTTTCAAGGTAAAAATCCCCTTAATCTATGTTAATTCACATTGGACAGTGTTTTTAACTTAGATGTATTATAATGAAGTTTTTGTTGCACACATCTACCATTGGATTGAATTATTTGTTATATATTTAACAATAAGGCCCCATGTAAATATAATTACTAGTTATGATATTCATATTGAAGTAATCATCCCTAATAGAATGGGTATATACCAATGTATTATTATTTTACCTTATTTTTATATTAGTGTGAATCAAAATAGGCTAAACTTTTATAATTAATTAAGATTGTAATATATGGAAATTAATAAATAAAGTGTATTAAGACTAATATAATAATGCAATTTTATATTTATGGAAAATAAAAATTAGATAAATATACTTAGATTTAATGTTTAACTCACTAACTATGACTATGTTTTTGAGAGTGAAAATAGACTGGAATAAGGCATGTGATTCATTCAGATATAGAACTATGTCTCTATATGTCTATGGTTAGTATCACTAGGACCAAGTAAGAACATAGACATTAATGATTGGGGATAATATCATTTTCCTAGGTATATTTATCTCTATGTGAACATACAATGTAGTGTGATTGCCTGATACGTCTTTGTACATGAAATCTATGACCTTCAATTACATGAATAGATCTAAAAATAAATTAATTATCCTTGAAACCCTAGGTAAACTTGTGAATATTAAAAAACTATAAAATTTGAGGAAGTGTAATTGGGATGAGGTGATCCAAATCACACCTGTTGATGATTTACTATTGCCTACATATCCAATATGCCAAATAAGTAATTCAAGGCCCAATTAGATATTCCACTTATTTTTAATGTGTAATTATGTTATTCTTATATATTATTGGAGCTATAAATTTATCTTTGATCTTGACAATGTTGTCACTTTACCTAACTTGGTGTGTTTTATACTTAGTTGATGACTGATTCTAGATATTGATTTAAAATTTGGGAATAACAGTTAATATTTTTTGAATGTACAATTACAGATTTCATAGGTTGAGAGTTTCATATTATGTATAATATTAACCTTGATTTGTATTTATATGAATTCAATTAGGCAATTTAGTTCCATGCTAAAATTCTAGGTTAGTGAACCAACCTATGGGAAGGGTTTAATTTTTAAAAATAAAAATTTTAAGATAAAAAATGATAACATAAACTTAAGGAAAATAACTTGAATGTTATATTTTAAGTCTAAAATTAATATATATAAGACATAAATGCAAATGTGATGGTTTTGATAATATTTGGGTAAGATATTTCATTAATTTTAACATATGCTAAAATGTTCACGTAGGTGACTGATAGAAACTTAGAATGATCTCATAATGAACATGTGGGTATGTAGGAATGAAAAGTGAGAACTATTTGGAAATATACAAGTCATTTAGGATAAGTGTAGATCAATATTGACATTTACAAGTGTCAAATATTATATTTTAGTGTCTTCAAATGACTCCTTTGAAATAGTATTATAATGTAATGAAAATACTAGAGTAGAAGGATAAAGATATACCCGAGCATGTACAACACACTTTTTATTTAGGATAAGGCTCCAAATGTTTAATTTTATCCAAGAAAAAATTTAAAATTAAAATTTATTAGTCAATGTCCATAAATTTAAACTTGAAATATGAATTATAATTGAAATTTGATAATTGAAAGAGAAAGGCAAGAGTATACATGTATATGATTAAACCATGTTTCCATGTAACTTATTATAAATGATGCTTCCATGTTCAATTATTTTATAATTGTGATTCCTTACTTAATCACATGGATAAATAGAGATATTGAGGGTGATGAGTCCCAAATTTATATTTTAACTAAGGTAGAAGTTTTAGATTAGAAAAAAAATTCCCCAACCCATATGTAATTAGTATAGCACTAATATTTTAATCCCAAGATGATAAGGTGAGAACCACTCATATGTTCTCTATGTGTATTTCCATGGTTGTTGGACATCATTGAATCTCAACATAGATTACCTCAATAATATGAATCAATTATTATATATGGAATTGTAGATTAATTTTTACCCAAAATTGAAATTAATTCCAAGGTGACCGTGTCTAAATGTGAATGGATAAACATCATTATGAAAGTGTAATGGATAATACAAATTCCCCGACCCATATTTAACCAATCTAACATTGATAATGTAACCCTAACATGATAAGGTGAGAACCACACAATGGATTATCTATGGGTAATTCCATTATAACTGAGCACCATTGAGTATCAACATACATTAACTCAAGATTATGAATCAAATTATATAGATGGACTTATAGATTTGATTTTGATCAACACGTAAAAATAATGCAAAGTATGTATGCATGAACTAACATCTTTCCCAACTGAATATGTCCTATAAAATGGGATACATGTTCTCTATACATGCCCCAAAATAAATGTAAATATATTTTAATATTAAATATATCACTCATAGATTATAAAATGGAGTGCATATACCTTACATATGCCTCAAAAATATGTCTAAAGACTACAAATAATTGTCCTAATCTGATATATAAATAATGTCTAAAGTCTAAAATATGCATGTTATACTAAATTATTTTCATGGAGGAATTAATATATATGATAAATACCAATAATATGATCCCCTTTTGAGGTGCAGGAATAATATTTCAAGTCACTCATCTAAAAAAAATGAATTGTATCATGTCATGTATAAAGGTAATACCATGTAAAAATAAGTTAGAATGTGGAGATTATGTCACCATAGTAATGTATATATCATCAAGGATTATATGTAACATATTTAAATCAAGGAAATATAAGTTTTTTGTTAATATATATATATATATATATATATATATATATATATATATATATATATATATATATATGAATCACACAATAGTAATTATCATTACATAAGACTACACAGTTTGGAAGTGTAATAAATAAGCCATGTCATAACACACAAAGGGGAGGTGTGTGATATATATGATGGCATCTGGAAACATATAAACCATACAATCTCAAAAAAATAAATATATAATGTAAATGATAACATATAATTCTACACATAGGGACAAGTGATTGTGCATAAGGGACATAAATATGTCACTAACAAGAAACGTTAAGGAGCAAAAAAGGGGCACAACTTCAAAAATATTAAAGGATAAGGATACATAATCAAGGATAAGGGGGCACAAAAAATAAATATCAATCACTATAATATCACACAAAATATAATAACATCGATGAAGCAAATAAAAAGTGAAAACTAGTCTACATTATCTATATATGATAATATCATAGCATAATTAATTGAATTTTTTATGTATAAATGTGTAAATAAATGAATAAATATAAAATAATGTGTAATAAATTTATGTAAATCAACTTGGTAAATAGGTAATATAAATATATAACCTATGATAATATAAAATATGGAAGTATACTCCCCTAAGATTGGCATGGTCCCTGGGTATAAGAAAGGTCCATCATCTATGTGTCCATGTATGATGATTATGTCCTAAATCACACTCATATACCTTTTTAAATTCATGTTCATATTAAAATAATATTTCATATACCAAATAAGTGATAAATAGAAAATTTAAGCTAATAACTCATGTCATGCTCAAGTCCTAATTTTTTTCTTCATATTTTTGTATTTTATTAACTTTTTTATTTATTTTTTAATTTTTGAAAAAAATTGAATATTTGAAAAGGTGATAAAAATAATCACATCAAGTATAAACTCATGAGTGGTTATAATATCTATCACATGGGTTAAGGGTTATCTTTTGATAACTAAAGGTAACAAGTCTAGGTGTGCTGACATTTGAAATGAAATCAAGTATTATTATGTAACCATATTCATCATTGATCATATAATTTTGTGTATGATAAATATATCTAGAGAATATAATAATCTTTAAATTTACCTACATAGTAATAAAATGCATAGGTGCACGTGTTTTTTATGGAACACATTGTACTATCTATTGGACTAACCTAATACATGTTAAAGTAGATAAGGGCCTCTACAATTCATAAATTTATTTCAGATATAATAACTACTATGAGATTAGATACCTCAGAGAATAAAATATTATACTTTGTCTTAAATATATATAAAAATCTTGAATGAGTGTAATAAATATCTCTACATAATGGTCCTAAATAGGGGAAACAACTAACTATGGTGGTGGTCATTTTTTTTTGGGGGGGGGGAGTGTTGAGGAAGATATAACACTAGTTGAAGAGGGTGATCATATAAAATACTTGAAACTATAATTACCATTATTTATAGTATATAATTTATTAATTAATGTACTATAGATGATATTTCATAGAGCTTTTGAATTTGATAGCATCCCAACAACATATCAAAGACCCCATTATTTGGCATAATTAGGAACTAAGTATCCTATATGGTAGGTCACACCTGAATACATAAAATAATACATCAAAGTGTGTCTTGTGTATGTCCATTCAACACTTTGATCACTCTTTAATTATATTTTATATTATTTTATGTGTATCCAAGAGAGTTGAGTAGTGTCATGGTACAAACATTCTCATTTGAACCATTATCATCCATACCATTGTGTATAGGGTGATCATTTGATGTGAGTTCATTTGAATAATTCATGTAAATTTGATTCATCATTGACAATATCACTATCATATAATGTAATCATAGGCCATTGTGGTAATATCCTCATAATTATTCTAAAAATACTATCTATTAGATAACTATATTCCTCTCAAAGGGAGGATATATATAGTATGTATGATTTACTTTAGAAGTACCCTTAGTTTTTATTTCCTCATCCATTATAATGGGTCATTAAACTATTTTCAAATTATATTTCCCCTTTATTTTTGGTTTGATATCATTTATTGGTGTGCCTAATTCAATTGTTTTATTATTGATAATATATTATAACTTATTACTTAAATTGAAGCATTTGTTTGTAGTATGTTTAGCACATCAGTGACAATCAACATGAGTATTCATATTATATCCACTAGGTAAAGTGATGCTTGTATAAACCAATATTTTTGGATGGATAGATAAAATATTACACTCATGTATCCTTTGTAGTAATTTTTGAGGAGGTTGAGGTAAACATAAAAATTCCTATTTTGTGGAGTAGGTGAAAGAAGCATGTTTTTAGGCTATGATACTATGTTGAATGTAATCTTGGCTTGAGTCCTATTCTCATTTGATGTAACATTATACTTCATCTTGCTTTGAAACTTGGGGTTTTAAGTAGTATTATTAGGGGTGTATTTAAGCTTATTGAGTGTAAGGAGCTTGACTTCATGATATCTTGTTGTATGGCATAACTCATAAAAATATCTAAATATATTTAATTATATGGACTTTTGAGGTTGTGAGGTAAATATTTTCATGAAGATATATATAAATTCATTTTATACCATATGATTGGTCATAGTAGATATAATTATCTTGTATTGATGTACATATTCACTAATTGACTCATTAGACCATTGATTGAGTTTGTAAATTTTCACATAAGATATTTTCATATTAAATAATAGTATTAAGCCATATTATTTTAGGCTCCTTGGAAGTAAATTAGTCAATAAATAGTTATTGGTTACATAATCTAAGAATGTTTCATGGAAGGATCGTATGTGTTATTTATGATCACCTTTTTCTCATATAATGAAAACGTATGAGCTAAAAAAATTAAAGGTATAGGATGGGATACTTTTTCTATATCTATTGGATTATCAATAAAAGTATTCACATCTAATGAATGACTATCTCGATGTATAACTTGATCTAAACACAAAACATTATCTTCTAGAGCTAAATAGTCATCCCAAGGGAACATGTGTGGTCATCAAAGGATAGGAATACATATTATACATAGGAATAGGAATGGAAATAGGTGTGATTCCTTGTGTTTCCTCCACACATTTAGTGGATATCATAATTAATTTTAGGCACATGAATAATATTAATAGTAGTGGTTGATTAATATCATATGAAGGGTCATATTTTTTCCCATATGTAGTATCTTTTGATATATTTTTATATTCATCTCATGCAACATTGGATTATGCATTTGTGGTTTTTTGGTTATTAAACTAGGTAAATTTTATAACATCTTCACTATCAAATGTATTTATGTGAGGGTGGACATGGATAACATCTCCTTAAGTACATATGTTCTCATCAGTGTAAAAATTACATCAAGAGGGTTGTGCTAAGGGAAGCTAAAGATAGTTTAATATTAATTTTAGCCTTATTAGTGTATAAATATTTAATCCAAATTATACATAATGAAGTAAAATATTATAAACAATGATTGAAATCATGACTTGAGTTAACCAATAAAAGTGATGTTCATTTATCAAATCCATTTGAAAATTTTAATGTAAGAGAGAATCATAAGTTAGGTATAAAAATAAAACCCTAATATAGAGATATGAAAAACTTATATATAAGGATGAAACCCTAAGGGAAACCTAGGGTTTGGCATTATTTAACAAATATATGGGTTCACCAATATGTTTACCCTATTTTTAGATTAGTTTTAATTATAATAAGATAAAATAATTGATTTAATTTAGATTAAAATGTATGTAAATTAGTCATAAATATAAATGTAAGTGATTGAGATTGATCAGATAATGTGATTTGTTATTTATAGATTTTATGAAGGAGATCAAGATAATTATATTTATTGTTTGAATGACTAACTAGGACTATGTTCTAATAGTGAAAAAAAAAACTAAAAATATTCTTGTGGTTTGTAAAAATATATAATTATGTCTCTTTGAACAAAGGTTCAATAATGTTAGTCTTAAGAAAGAATGTTGATGTTAGATACTAGGGATGAAATTATATTCCTAAGTGGATTTATCTATGTATGAAAATATAATAAAATTTTCATGTCTAATATGTCTTTGTACACATGATATGTGACATTTGAGTGCATGTAAAACTCTAAAATTTATCTTCAATGTAAAATATCTATATCTATGTAGTCATATAAAATGCAAAAATTGGTAACTTGAGCATGGATAATGACACCCAACTCATAGGTCCCTTTTGCTTACTCTCATGACAATCATAGGCTTATTTTCACTAATTCCCAATCATCCATAGCCTTCTAGACCTGATCCTAGTGGAGCTAGGAACCTCTTTTAATGACTAATCCATCCCCCTAGGTCTCATATACCCAAGATAATAACACCACACTAGGACAATGGCACCAATGCCACTCCTATTTACTTTTGGCACTATTGTCCAAGCTCATTTTTGGCCCCAATGGTCAATTTATTCTATTTTTCCATCCTTATCCTTGTCTGCCTAACACAAAAAAATTCAATCCATGACCAATAAATCCCTATAAAATCCCATTCAAATATAATTTGGAAAGGGTTGGAAAATATCATAAAGAAAAAAGAATACAAGCAAGACTACTCAAGCACATTTCCTTATTCTTTGCATACATCCATCCAATACTATTTCTAGCTTATTCAAATCCTTACACCAGTAACTAGGCATCTCAAGCACACCTAGTTTAGCATTTACTTGCATTATCATATCACAATTTCACCAAGCACTTTTAAAGGGAGAAAAACATATGGATTGATCCCTCTTCAGAATATTGGTATGTATGTAGCATGCCCACACATGGGGTTTGAATCATGTCTAGTGTAGTTTACACATACTAACCCCACCTCTTGATAAAAATTGGTCAAATAATAATATAATATATGGCTTGAGGAAATAATCTAATCTATAGGGAGCTCTATAAACTTCTAGCTACTGAGACTTCAAAGATAGGATCACACAGACCTACTAAACAAAACCTAAAAAGTTCATATGCTTAGGGACAATAGCACTAAACAAGGAATACAACATCAGTTCCACTCTTATCCAATTTTTATGCTCCTATCCAATCAAAAAATGAAATTCAAAATCTTGTTTGTGATAGTGTCATAGGCCTACATAGTGAATATCAGATCTTGTCTCAATCAAATTAGCATAGTTTAAGCTAATCTTATTTTCTCCCTTTTATTACTATTTTTAGAAAATCTCTAATTACAAATAAATTTCACAAATTAGTAGCCTATTTAATACATATTATTTATTGATTTATCAATCTAGACCCTTTACCAAAAAAACCCCAATATTCTAAAAAATTTAAATCATTTGTGAACCCAACTTACTTCATTTTCTCACAAAAACCCTAAAAATCCTAGGGTAAAAATCCTACTAATTTTTCCTATAAATTTTTAATTTAATATTTAAATCAAAAATTCATTTCAAATTTTAAAATTTAGTAGTAAATTTTAAAATAATTTTATTTCAAACCCTACTTCCCCATACTAGGTCCCAGTAATTTTCTAGTAATTTTCCAACAATTATTTGAATTTTTACTAGCATATTAAAATCAAAAATTCCATAAAAATTTTAAAACTCAATATTAATTTAAAAAATAATCTTAAAACCCTATTTTCACATACTATGTCCTATTCAATCAAGCATTTTCCAATATTTTTTAAAAATTTTAGTTGCATATTTAAATCAAAAATTCACTTTTAATTTCAAATTTTCATATTAAAATTTGAAACTAATTATCTTTCAAATCCTATTTGCATATATTAAGCCCCCATTACTTCTTGAGGTATCACCTTACATTTTTGTGAGATTCATATCCTTTTTATGCCATTTTTAGTTAATTATTTTTAGGACTTTGCATTTCCTATATTCAATATTTTATTTATATCACACTTTGCCTATTACAATTTTTTACAAAAAATTCAATCAAATTTCAACTTGTTTTCCTACCTTAGCAATGGCCCAATATATCACTTTTGATGAAAATGATAAAAGGGAACTCTAAGAAGCTTGACATGTAAGATGACATGCTGAAAATACTACAAGAAGAACAACAAAGAGTGAATAATGGTCAATTTTCTCAAACTACAAAGCAACCAATTGTAAATGACACTATGGGGTAAATTATGTCTCAAAAACCCCCTATAGTATCCCAACCTACCTCTATTCCACTAGCTATAGCTAGTACATCCCTATCTTCTGATGTAGTAACCCTTCTAAAAGAGATAAGATCTCTTCAATCCAAGGTGATACATCTTGAGCAATGTGCCACTAGACCTACTTAAGATTTGGATTATTTTTCTCTTCTACATACACCATTGTCACATCACATTACTTATACACCCTTGTCATAAGGATGTGCTCAACCTAATCTTATTATGTATGATGGAAAGGGTGATCTTGAGATACATTTGAGATATTTTCATGTGATCTAACATTTTCCTATCTCACTTCAGCATCAACATTGGTGATAAGGTTTCATATGTTCAAGTTGCACAATAGAAACAAAGGTGAAATGAGCATATCATAGATTATGTTATTCCATATATGACTATCTTGGCTAAGATTACTAGCCCCATGGCTGATCAAGAGTTATAGGATCTATTCAAATATAGTCTTATACCAACTTTGCATGAATTAATTATGTTTAAAAGATTCTCTTCCTTCACTAAATTATGTCACACACTAAAGGAAAGAGAAGTCAAGTTAATTTCAATGGGAAAACTCAAGTACATAATTATCTCAAACATAACAAACAAGAGTAACAACAAAGTCCCATAAAAATTAAATGTCAATAATAAAAAGAGTCAGAATCAACATATAGTTAATGCAGCTTCAGAGCCCCCTCAATGAGTGGTTTTATTAGCACCTCCTTGATGAACCTTCACCAATCTACTAGTTTCTCCAGCCAAAGTTTTACAACAACTATTGGATTATAATATCATATCTCTCCCTCATATTTAGGAAGTTGACCCAACAAAACCTCTTCCATGGGGATATGATCAACATGCATTTTATGAGTTTCACAAGGCATCAAGCCATACAACAAATAGATGCATCAGTTTGAGACACAAGATACAAGATTTAATAGATAGAAATCATATTGATCTTGGCTCTTTAGTTGAGCCTCCTAAATCAAAGTAAACACAAGATAAAACATCGAAAATATTTTTAGATCCTTCTCCATATCATTCCAAATAGGAGATAGGAGATACATCAAGGGTTTAACATGCATATCATGTACATCCCCCATGAGATACATATAGATCACATTCAATTAAGACATGTCCTTTGAGCACCATGATTGGTGTATGCAATTCTAGAGTTCTAGATAGACCTTCCATCTCCTTCTCAGAGAAGGAGATCATTGAGTATGATACAGATTATCATGCACTCTTTATTACATCTCACATTCATAATCATCCTATTTACAGTGTTCTCATAGATAATGGATCTAGTGTGAACATGTGTAATATGACATTATTTTAACATTTGGGATATTCAAAGTAGGATATTACACTAATAGACATAATTATTAATAGATTTAGTGGGCATATACAAACTTCATTGGGTGAGATTTTATTTCCTTTGCAAGTTGACCCAATACACATGGCCACATCATTCACTATAGTACCCATTAGAGGAGTTTTTGATATGTTACTTGGTCGACCATGCATTCAAAAACTTTGAGTAGTACCTTCTATAGTTCATAGATGCATGAAATTAATTCACTCTAATTAGGTTATTATAGTTGGTGGAGTTCTATATGAGTTACCACTCCCCACTTTAGAGCCATATTCTATAGTACAATCACCAATTTTAGTTTAGCTTCTAGTTATAGTTTCTCCACCAGTTATAGTTCCTCCTCCAGTTCTAATTTAGCCATAGTTGAGGCATCCATCACTAGCATAGAGAGTTCATACACCTTCACAATTTTAGGATTCTAGATAGCTTCCAGCTACAGTGTTCACACTTAGGGTAGTATCATCAAGATATCATGTATCTACTCATAGAGAAAATGTTTAGAGAGATTATCCTACTACCAGATGGGTCCCTAAAAGCCCTACATTTGTATCCATTCCTCAGAGTCACAAGGGGACCCCAAACTTAGTTTCTACTTCAAATACTTTAGAGCATTTACAACATATATAGCTTTTAGAGACATAGTCTTAGCATTTACATTGTGTTTCATGATCACGCATGATTCCTCTCTTTAATACAAGACACCATGATAGGGAGTCTCTGATGAGACTCATCAATTAGTGTCATCCTTTCCCAGCTTATCTGTACATAGTTTCTTATCCTTACTTGTACATAGTTCAAATATTTCAAAAATTCAAAATTAATTTAACATTTCAAATTTCCAAAAACATTCAATTATATCAAAAATACCAAAAACATTTCAATTGTATGCATCATCCATGCTTTACATTTCTACTACTATGTTAGACTTACATTTGTCATTCTATGCTTATTGTTTTTTGATTTATCTACATTACCATTCTTTACTTGATCTTCTTTGAGTGTGTATAGTAACATCTAGCTCCATGATTACTTTACTCTACCCATTGAGGGGGCATCTTACTTCCACATTCAAGACATACATCGATATACATACCCACTAGGGGTATCTTCTACATAACTACACCATCCAAGTTATGTCATTCCTACACCACACACTCTAATTATCATGAATATGTACATTATTCACTAGCATACACAAATTACTCTATTGATACTCACTAGTATATAGAACCTATGTATTTGTTAGCATATACCTAGTCTTATACTAACATATCTTGCATACATTCACTTCTTGATTTTATTAGTTAGATGTGTTTGTAATTCTAGTTTCTTACATGCTTTCTTTGCTTGCTTAGTATTATCTTGATGTGATTGTATTTTCTTAGTTCTTATTTGTCTCAAGTATGTGACTTAGGATATTTTATAATATCCTTTGCTTCTAATCATGTGTATCCATTAGGAAACTTGCCAATGTCCTTTATCTTTACTCTTCCATGTGATTGTGTCTTCCATTACAATTTACTTGTTTCAACTATATGTGTATGTGGCATCTGAACATTCCTTGTATGCTTGCTTCCCCATTCAATTGACATGTACCCATGTATCTTGTTTACTTGGCCCCTTGGCCACTCTTGTATGCTTCTTGATTCTTACCTTATGTGCTTGTTTCTTGTTTTATTCTCAATTGTTTGCAATGTCATGATCCATATCATGCATTATTCATGTTTTCTTGGATGCCATGATGGACATCATGTTCCATCCCTCTACCTAATAACTAACAACTAAATAGAATTTAAATTATATTTTATTATATTTCATAGTCTATTACATTATTACATCTATCTTGGCATACCCCTATTGATATAATAATCTCTCAATAGAAATCATGTTATATCTTGAAATATCTTGTGGATTATCATTTCTATATCATGTATATTTGTAGCATAACACACTTGTAGGGCTCTTTATTCAAAGGGTAGCCATTGCAAGGTATTCATTCCTACTCTCAAGAGGGGGTAATAAATAGGGGTTTTGTCATAGAGATCAAAGCTCCTAACAGTTGAAATAGTAGTATTCAGAACACCTAGAACAACAACCAGACAATAAACTAGTCAAAATAGACTAGGTAGATAGTCAAGAATCTAGAAAAGTCATCATATTTTACCTAGGACAATAGCATTGAGAATATACTATAGTGATCGTGGTGCTACTATCTATTTCTATTTATCCTATTTAAATAATATTAAAACTATATTTTCCAAAAATAGACACAAAGGTAAGTTTAGTTACAATTTTTTTAGCCATAGTTTAGAATAGAATTAGTAGTTTTAGTATAGTTTTACTAAAAAAATCTAGATATAAGGAACATCATGAGTATCGTGATGGATCTTACTTCCAATTTTAGATAGGGTAGTCGATACAACTTCTAGATTAGAATCCATGTTTTAGACACTAGTGATTGGAGGCAATGTGAATGATACATTTATTTTCTTTCTTTCCAAGTTTAGCATTACCTAGGCATTCTTAGTAGTTGTATGCTTTACTCCATCTATAGGTGGTTGGCACAATTTTTGTTTTGATTTTTTACAAACCTACTTCTGAGTTCCTACATTCTAGAGTTCCAAAATGGCTTCCACATAAGCTAGATTCTTATTTTTGAGTGGCTTTCATATACACCTAATCTTTATCTTTTGGAGTGGCCAAGAGTGGCCTAGTTTACAACATACATTCTACTATCCATGTCAACATTTTTAGATCATAGTAAATTCATGGGATTCTATAGCCATCTCATATGACACACATTCCCTAATAGTATCAATTTATAGCTTCACTTCATGAGGCAATGATGGAGCCAAAGGACTAGGTAGCCTTTATATTCTTGAGACATATATTCAGAGGGATTAGACACATAGCCCAAACATTGATCAATGCATATATGACCACCAAGCTTCACTTAGTGGGTGATGATGGAGCCAAAGGGCTAGCCTTTGCATTCTTGAGCTACTTTTAAGGGATTGAGCACTCAACTTTATTCATGATATTAATCTTGGTATAGCACACATCTAACATCACTCAACATCACTCAGCATCACAATAAGTTTTTTTTATTGATTTACATACCCAGTGAAGTGTATTCATTCCTTTATCTTCCTCTCTCTCTCTTACCTAACTTTGTATATTCTTGTTTTAGATATAATGTATCTAGTAAGAATTGATCTACTCTTTAATTTCACTTATAGATTTACAATTCATAGTGTGCTCTCTCTATGCACACCCAACATCACATAAATTCACAAGCTTTAACTTAAGTTTAGGTACATTTTATATTTTTCCTCTATCCTAGTATTTCACTTTGCTACATCACTAGAATAAAGGGGGGGAATCTAATCATATAAAATTCAAAAATTAGTAACTTGAGCATGGCTAATGACACCCAACTCATAGGTCCTTATTGATTGCTTTCATGACCCTCATAGGCTTGTTTTCATTGATTCCCTATCATTTGTAGCCTTCTATACCTAATCCTAACTAATATAGGGCCCTTTTTTCATAACCAATCCATCCCTCCAAGTCTCATCTACCTAGGATAATAGCACTACACTAGGACAATAACACTAATGCTAATCCTATCTACTTTTGGTGCTATTATCCAAGCTCATGTTTGGCCCTAATAGTTAATTTGTTCTGGTTCCCCATCCTTCTCCTTGTTATCCTAATATGAGTAAATTCAATCCATAACCAATATATCCCTATAAAATCCCATTCAAAGATAATTTGGAAATGGTTGTCAAATATCACAAAGAAAGCAAGAATACAAACAAGAATACTCAAACACTTTTCCCTACTCTTTTCATACAACCATCTAATACTATTTCTAGCTTATTCAAATCATTACACTAGTCCCTAGTCATATAAATCACACTAAATTTAGCATTTCCTTGCATCCTCATATCATAATTACACCAAGCACTTTTAAAGGGAGAACTACATATGGCTTGATCCCTCTTCAGATTATTGGTATGTAGGCAATGTGCTCACACATGGGGTGTGAAACATGTCTAATGTATCTTACACACACTAACCCCCCTCTTGCTCAAAATTGGTCAAAGAAAAATAGAAGATAGGGTTTTAAGAAAGAATTTTCTCAATAAGGAGCTTTACATACTTCTGGCTATTGAAACATCAAAGACAGGGTCACACAAACCTGCTGAATAAAACCTAGAAAGCTTAGATCCTCAGGACAATAATGCCAAATAAGGACTACAACACTGGTGCCACTCCTATCCACTTTCTATGCTCTTGTCCAATCAAAAAATAAAAGTTAGAATATTTTTTATGATAGTGTCTAAGTCTTACATAATAGATATCAGATCTTATCTTAGTCAGATCAACATAGTTTAGGTTAAGTCTTATATTCTCTCTTTTATTATTATTTTTAGAAAATCTCTAATTACAAATAAATTTCATAAATCAATAACCTATTTACCGCATATTATTTATTTATTTATCAACCCATACCCTTTAACTAAATTAGGAATAAAAGCCCAATATTCCCAAAAAAGTTAAATCAATCTACTTCTGAATGATAAAATCCTATAAAAAATGAGAAAGTGTAATTAGGTTGAGCTAACCCTAATCACCCTCAATAATGATTGATTGTTGCCTATGTATCTAATACTCTGAAGAGGGAAGTCAAGCCACACATAGTTATTCCTCTTGGTGTGAATTTTCTATTGTACTTTTTTCTATATGAATGCACCTAGAAATATGGATTTAATATTGATAATGTATTCACTTGGCCTAGATTGATGTCTTTTAGAATTGGCTATTTATTGTTCCTCATGATTGATTTATAATTTGGGAAGAATATGGAGTATTTTCTCAATGTTTAATAGTATACTTGATAGGTTATTTAAAGTGATAAATTATGAATAATCTTGATCTTGATTTATATTTAAACACAATTTATTAGGTAATTTACCACACCACCAACACATTAGGTGAATAAAATGACCCATGAAAATGGTTTAAATTGGAAAAATATTCATTTCAAGGTAAAATATGGTAATGTCAACCTATGGATACTAATGTCAAAATTACTATTTGAGTTTGACATTACTGTTTGAAAGATAAAAATGCAAATTTGGTGTTATGGGAATATATATGTAGGATATTTCACTAATTTAAAATATATTATAATGTTTACTATTGACTTATAGAATAATAAAATGGATTATGTTCATAACTAGTATGTAGGTGTGTAGAAATGGTTAGTGAAAATTGCATGGAGATGCACAAGTCATGTAGGATAAGTTTAGGTCAAGATTTACATATATAAGTGTCAAATACTATATTTTAATGTCTAAAAAATTTTGATGTTAAAATCTTACTTCTTTTTTATCCCAATAAAATTGGCTTGATTCTCATTACAATTGATAAATGATCTATTAAAATCATGTAACACATTTTGACAATAATTTATCTTTGAAAGCCATAATTCTTCACCTCCATCTACAAGGCATTTTACCCAATGTGAAATATATATTTGTGTTTCATTTTTCAAGTCTACCATTTATTTTATTTCCTTGAAGGGTGTTAGTGGAGGTTCCCCACTAGGTATGTTTATATTACCATTAGGAAATGTTCACCATATTTGCATTATATTAGACTGATATAGCTATTTGATTATTGTTTTATATTCTATCACATATATATTATCCACAACATATAACTTAAAATGTATACAATTTCTAATACTCATTGTGTTATTATTCATGTCCAAAAAATGTTGATCCATAAATGCCTTGAAATCATAGGCCTCCTCAACAATGTATGGAGTGAATTTCAATGACCACTCCTGAAATGTTATGCATGTGTTCTTGATCTAATTCAAATATGTTTTTTCCATTTCACATAACACATCTAATAATATCCAAAATATTACAGTTATATTCTCATGCATTTATCCCACTTGATGGAATCTTACATACACAATTTTGAAAACTTCTTTAGTTGTCAATATTTATGAAAATCCAAACAAAATACAACTTTTTAGGTCACTTAAAGCATTATCAAATTTTAATTAGAGGACTTGTGGCTTTTTTTGAATGAATTAATTATTTTATCAACATTATTTAATTGAGAAAATAATACTTTTCCTTGTATCTCTTGTGATTTTCATAAAATTCATTTTTTAGTTAGGCATCATGTAATGGGTATTTTGAAGATTAATTATTATACAAGAAATCATAAAAAACATACATCATTGGTTCTTCAAGATTATTTAGACACAATGATAATGATTTTAATATAAATTTATCCCCATATTCAACCAATGGAAGGTTGAAGTGGATATATCTACCAATCTTGTGTCCACATGTTAGCTTACCTACCAAAGTAATTGGGAGGTTTATTACCTTAATTATTGAATTTTATTTTTCTCCCATTATTGGTATGAAATTTTCCATCTTATCCATTTTATCATGCATAGGATCAATACATTTTTTGGGTGTTCTTATGATTTTAACATATGGGCATAATATTCTACATGACAACTTGTAATGAAGTCATTATGGAAGTTTTGTTACTCTTATAATTATTTAATTATAATTGGGTATGTGTGGATCTAAATTAGTTTAAAATATATTTACACTCATCATACTTTAAAAACAAGTTTTTTTTGTGATTAAAACATCATGAAAATATTTATTCTATGTTTTGTTGAAAATAAATTCAAACTTTAGGGATATATTCAATAATGTAAGGTTCAAGTTACCCTTTTTTAGGATTAAAATTTATGTATAGTTTAGAGGAATAATTTTAAAATTAAATATAATTACATATTATCCTAAAAAATGTGTCAAATGTAGAGATATATCTTAACTTTTTTATGTTTATTTCTAGGGATTGTAATTGTATAAATAGTATTTATTCTAGGTTTTATTGATCCTTTATTACCATTAATAACCCAACCCACCATGTATAAATATGTTTTTATGCTTGGAAAAAGTGATTCTTGTGATTCCATAATCCAAACATCATTCATTTTTAAAAACATAGATTACATCAAATTTCATTTTATCAATGTGTAGTTCTCTTAGAAATGGGAGCAAAAAGGCAAAGGTGCCTGGAAATGAAGATGGATAGGTAAGAAAGTTCAACCTAAATAATTTTGATGGATTTATATCTATCATGGAAATTCTAAGCCAATTTTCATGATTTTGTTATTTTTAGGATTTTCCTAGGGCTTTTCAAATGTTTAGGGGTTTTCAGAAGGTTTAAAAGGTTTTTAGAATTTTATAGGCATTTCAACTCAATGGAGAATTATGAGACACAGAATGGTCCAAATCACAAAATTATGAGAGTGTGGCTTAAATTACTCACAAAATAACAAGAAAATTCAAACTTAGATTGATCATAAAATGGCAAGATCATTCAAACAAGGGTGGTTGAGCTAACCTCAAAAGACATTGAGCATTGCCTACATAGTCCAAAAGGACATAATGCCATTGTAGTTACACCTAAAATGATGAAATTTGGAAGATGATTCTAATATTTTGGTGTTTTAGGTATCTCAACTCAATGGAGAATTATGAGATACCACACAGCCTAAAATTAAAAAATGATGAGATCATGGATTAAAATTGATTGTAAAATGGTGAAATCATTGGTTAGGGATGATTGAGCTCACCTCATTGTAAATTAAGTGCTACCTACATAGTCCCTAAAGTACCTCAAGTCACTATAGTTCTACCTACACAAAAGGCATCTGACTAAGAACTAATAATTTTAGGTATAGGCAATTGAAAAAGTATGGCATAGTGATGGCATGGTGATGCAAGAGTACATGGTAAAGGAATATTCCAATTTTTTCAAAGGTGATCATAATTAGGAAACAATGTCAAGGGTTGGTGGTACTAATTTTCCTTTAGGTAGTTACAACGAGTACCATGAGTAATGAAATAAGATGTAACTAAAAATGAAAAATACAATTACTAGGACCACTATCATACTAATTTCACATATTACCATTTGAAAGTTTAAATCTAAAATAATTGTTGGAAATTTATGTGTCATCAACCACTGAGCATGCTTGAATTATAACTAAATCAAAACCAATGCAAAAGTGATAGGGTTATTTGAAAAAGAATTAGGTGGAAATAGGCTAAGGTATGGTGGGATGGTATAGGGTATGGTACAAAGAATAGGTATATCATGGAATAATTTAAATGATCATTATAGAAAATAATTTGATTCCCTCAAGTGTAAAAATGTTTCAGGTGTATTATGTTCATCGATTCATCAAGTTCATCTCCTTTTGGCATGGTAATTTTGTATGCTCTAAAACCATAGTTAGAAATAACTACATAAGGCCCTAATAATTTAGGTTTGAACTTTCCTTTATTTTTTGATTCAACACTGGCATTGCTTTGATTTTATTTTACTATGAAGTCACCAAGATCTAATTATTGATGCTTAACTCATCAATTATATTTGCCACATAATAAATTATGACATGAATAAAGGTTATTCAATCTGGCCATAAAATTTAAATAAAGTAAGTTTAGATCTTAAAAACAAGCTACTCTATAGTCTTCATCATTAATGATGTGCTATAATGAAACTTGGAGAGGAGGGAACTCAACCTCAATAGGAAAAATGGCCTCAGTGACATAAATAAGGGAATATGGGGTAGCTCTTATTAGAGTATAAAATGTGGTATGATAAGCCCAAAGAGTGTTAAAAAACTATAAGTTTCAATTACCACTAGAATAATTGATAATCTTCTTCAGAATATTGACAATGGTTTTATTAGAAACCTTAGCTTGTTTATTACCTTGTGGGTAATAAGCATTAGAGAAATGTTGTTTGATATGGTATTGTGTGCAAAGTGATTTCACATATTTATTTTTAAATGACATGTAATTATCATATATAATGCTAGAGGGAATACCATAATTAAAAATGAGGTGGTTAAATATGAATTTGGATGTCTACTTACCAATTACATAAGTGAGAGGAATGGCTTCCACCCACTTAGTGAAATACTCTTTAGTAGTAAGGACATGTTTATGGACATACGAGGATGTAGGATTTATCTTTCCTATGCATATGATTCCAAATATTAATAATGGCCATGTTGTTGTCAGTGGTTTGAGAATTTTGGCTAGATAATGAATCAGACTAGCATGCTTCTTACAGTTTACACACTTATTCACATATGTAGTTATGTCTATTTCCATAGTTAGCCATTGATAACCTATATAAAGTAATTTATTATCTAATATTACCCTACTAATGTGGGATCCACACACTCCTTTGTGACTGTTCCTCAATGCTAATCCAAATTCTATTAAAGATAAACAATGAATTAAAGTTCTATCATAGCTTCTACAATACAAGGTAGGTAAAAGTATGGTATAATAGGTAAATTTATAGATTTAGTCTTTTTTATTGCATGAAATGTATAGAGGAATTATTTTTTCTTGGAGGTAGGCATATATGTCATGATACAAAGGAGACATGAGACCAACAATGTCATAGACCATCTTTACAGTTGGTTGTTCATACACCAGTGCTAAGAGATGTTCTATAATAAATTTATAATCCATGGATCTATCTATAATCTAAATCATGATGATAATTTTATCCATGGCATTAGTTATTATGTTATTGGCTCTAGGTATCCATTCAAACTAGATGTTGTAAATTTGATGTTTGAGAGTATCAACCATGTATTGTTATGATACCAAATTATCATCCTTCATCTAGTATTGGGTTGTTACCTAATTAATGATAATCTATGAATCATAGTGAAGTAATAAATTTTGGATGTTCCACTGTACTATTTGGCAAAGCCTTGCAATGAGTGCTTCATATTCATCCATGTTATTAGTATATGCAAAACCAAGGTAAAAGGACTTAGGAATAACATCAACTTATGGTGTGATAATTAATATTTTGGTACTTAATCCATATGATGTGAAGGAATTTTCAAAGTAAGTTTTCCACTATGTTGCCTCAAAAGGTGCTTCTGTTTCTACTATGGTCATAATGAATTCATCTATAAATCCAATTATAAGAGTTTGAATATCATGAAGAGGAACTTCTACAAGCTGATACTTAAGTACTTATCCCTTAATGTCATTTTTATTGGCATATTCAATATCAATTTTAATTAAGAACATAATCCACTTTTCTATGTAGCCTAAATACTAGAGCAGACCTAGTTAGGCAATGGAAATTGTCTTGTTTACCATGTAGTGATGTAGATTTTAGGCTATGAAAACCATAGTTAAATAGGGTTTTTTGATCAACGTATAATTGTGCTCATATGTGACCAATGTTTATCTCAAGTATTAAATGGCATAATCTTTACCCTATTCATCTTATTGTGCTAAAAGTACCCCCTAGGGCATTTTTAGTCACTGATATGTAAATTAACAATGGCTTATTTACCATAGGTGGCAATAAAGAGGCAGATTGGCTAGATAATCCTTGAGATGATTAAATGTCTTTTAGAAATCTTTATTCTAGGAAAAATCAATTCCCTTCTTCAAAAAGTGTGTAAAAGGATGAAATTTATCATCCAACTATCAAATGAAGCATTTGATTGACTGGATCTTGCCTTATAAACTATAGAGTTGCTTCAAGGTAGATGGCAGTGGTATTTTGGTAATTTCTCTAATTTTAGATGGATCAACTTCAATTCCCCTATGAGAGATAATTAAGCCTAATGTTTTTCAAGAGTTTATACCTAATTCACACTAATTAGGGTTGAGCTTAACATCTTACTCTCAAAGGCTTTCAAATATTCTATGTACTATAGTTGGATGGTTAGCATGGGTCTTTGATTTACCCAAGATGCCATCAACATAATATTTGATGATGTCATGTATCATATCATGTAAAATCACTATCATGTCTCATTGGTATATGGATTCTACATTATAGAGCCCAAATATCATCACCTAATAACAAAATGTTCCCCATAGTGTGGTGAATGTTATTTTTTGTTGGTTTTAACATGCTATTTTGATTTGGTTATATCCTAAAAATTCATCCTTAAGAGAAATAATTTCATACCTGGTTGTTGAGTCAAAAATCATGTCAATGTTTGGTAGAGGAAAGTGGTTATTTGGGAAGGTTTTGTTAATATCCCAAAAATTAGTACATATTCTAATACCTTTTAGTTTCTTGCTTACTAGTATAATGTTTGAAATCTATTTTACATAATCAATTATCCAAATGTATCTCACATCTAAGATTTTATCTAATTATTTCTTAGCTATCACAATAATACGAGGATGCATTTTTCATAGATTTTATTTGACTAGTTTAGAATCAAGATGTACAAAAGGATAGTGTATAAACAATGTGGGGTTCAAAATTAGTCTATCCTAGGCCTATGAAAATATGTCAAAAAATTCCCTTAGAAGGGCTATAAAGAGTTAAAATTCCTCTTTAGTGAGGGATGCACCTAATTTGATCCATTTTGGGTCCTTTGGAGTCCCAATATTAACCTCAGAAGTGTCCTCCACATGGAATGTAGAATTATCTTTTAAAAGTGTCGGCAAGGAGGTAAACTAGTTTCTAATGGTAAGGTCCTCTAGATAAATTATATCATATAATTCTTCCAAATAAGATGAATTAGAATATCTTAATGCTGGTAAAGGCCATGTGATAAACACTTTAGGGAATTCTTGAATAATTTGTATAAAATATTGCCACTCTTCAGTGATTATTTTAGACCCATATATAAGTCTTGGACTATTGGTATCATGTGCTTCATGTGAAGAGGGATGAACATCCCCATCTAATGGCACTTGAAACATGTTTTCACCAAGATACTTGCCTTTTTAATTAATTTTACACTAGTATGAAAGTGACTCAACGAATTTTTCACTTTTAGACCTCAATGTTTGATTTTTTTTGTTTTTGGCCAAAGAAGTTCACCCATTATTTAAAATAAGAAGTAGGATCAAATATGATATAAAATACTTACTTGTGATCTCTTAGAGGAATGTGATCCCTCAAATTGACAAAGTTTCAAATGGCCTCATCATTCTGAAACTCATATAATGGCATTGTCGACTATTATTGGTCCCAGTATATCAACTTTGGGTGATAAAGGGTAAGTAGTGAAGGGTGATAAATAGGATTAACTATGCAAATGACATAGGGATTAAACAAATTCATATTGGTTAAGTCATTTTACATGCTATAATTAGACCTTATGTTGATTTTGGCATCATCTTCACTAGTTAATGGTGTAAGAACTTGAATAAGGTATATGGGGTCACCCTTAGGTGGTTTAAATACAATACAATAAGTTCTTTTATACTTGGTTATTGAAATTAGCTTGATTATCCCTTGTTGATGTATCCCTGAGCCTTTGACTTTGTAATATTGATTACCCATAAACTAGTTAGAGATAGGATAATTTCCATTTTGGTAACAATTAACTAGATCATTAGTATAAAACTATGAATTATCTTTAGATAAGGGGTCCTATTCTAGGCCAAAGGCTAGTTTGAAAACAATTTTTTTGGTAAGATGAGATTTCCCTTGGTCTTCCACTCCATGGAACTAGCCTTGGCTTTGGGTCTCCTATAGGATTTTGGATTCTGATGTAACTTAGCAATGCAAAAAGAGTCATGGGTATTGTATTCTCCTATACCTATTTTAGATATGTATACATACTTGGGAATGTCTAGTGGAGGTGAAAATGAGGTAGAATTTAGGCTCTCAAGGTCAATGTAATTATATTTTGGCCTTGTTTCAATGGATTTGGCTTTATTATATTTTCATCCATTAGATTTAGGCTTATGATTCAAGATAAAATGATAATTATAGCTCTTGTAATCCACCTTGAGATGTTTATAATATTGATAAGGATAGATATTAGATGGTATAGTCACTTCCATACCTAAATTGGAAAATTTAATACATTAATGTAGCATGGAATTTATGACCCTAATTTCATGAATCTAGGGTCAGCCCAAAATTAATTTATATGATAATTCTAGGTCCAAAATATGGCATAGAGTATAATGGGTCAAAGGCCCAATGAATAATGTCAAGATGATAGTAGATTATGATTCTAATTCTTGATTGTCATATTCCTTGATGATAATGGTATCTAGATGTAGATATTCCATTATGTATTCAAGATGCTTTACTAAATTTAGAGACACGATGTTGAGTTCTAAACTATTTTTTACAAGGACACATTTAGCAGTATGGTTTTTTATACCAACCTTGATGTAAAATGGGTTATTATGAAAGGATGGCATGTCACTTTGGTCAAAGTTAAGTCATTATCTAGGGGCCAAAGGTCCTACCATGTATTGAAATTATTTGGTGTGATGTCATTAGGTATGAGGGATTGGTTCAAGTACTCATTAAGTATATTCTTATAGATGCTAGATGTTCACAATAAATACATTATGGATATTTGTGTATGTGTCTTATGTAGCTTGCCACAATGTCATAGGTCTTCCCTTTAGTTTTGTAAAATGGATTGTTTTTTATAGGCATGGAGGTTTGAATGGGCTCATTCATGGAATTTGGCTATGGTCCTTTGATGGTAATATTGGTTCATTGAGTTACAATTGTGCAATCTCAATTTGGTATAGGTATTTTTTAATTATTTGGAGAGGTAAACAAGATAATTATTAGGTGGTGTTGAGTCTAGATGCTAACACAATCTGAAGAATAATTACCAACATAAGGAGATTGGTAGGCATTATTTGGCTGATAGCCATTTTTAGGTCTACGTCTTGGTCTATTATTATTTGTCTAGGGGTTAATGGTAATGGTGGAAACATGACCACTTAAAACATGTCTTACAATATTATTTTAATTATGCACAATGACATGATGACCTCCTTGGTTAGTTTGGTCAGTTTTCCCTTAGTTCTGACCATTTTATTATTGTTGATGTTGCTATAATTATTTTTATTGATGTTTTAGGGGAGTTATTTTGCATTATTATTGTTATTATTGGTACTATTTTTTATTGTTATTATGTTGAGGAAATATAGTTTGATAGATACCCAAATTATGGTTAGTCATAGGAGTATGGGTATCTCATTATATCTCTCCATTCTTGAACATATTCTTAATCAAGTTCCTTAACTATATACATCAATGTATATAATGTCCTTTGACTTGATGGTACTCAAAAAATTCATGTAGTTCGTACCATTTGGGAAAAGGAATTCCTTCAAGAAATGGCTTCAAATATAACTAACTAATCATGTTTACCTGAACCAATTTAAAGAAAAAAATCAATAGGATCCCAAGTTCATTGAATTATATGGAAATGGGTGGTATTATCCTTGGAGGAAGTGATTAAAATTGAGATTGATTTTATGACTAGTTTTATGGAGGTCTTATATGAATGAATGGTGGTTGTGGTTGTTGAATGGGAAAAGGTAAATAAAGAGCCAATATTTACACCATTTGTATATGGTATGATTAAGTGACCTCATTAAAAATAACATTTTTATATTTAGGCCTTTGGTATTTCATTATTGATTGCTTGAGATAGCATTAAAGCCAGAATTTGGATAGGGTTCCAATTTTGTTTATGGTAATGGTTTTGATTCTACTATCCTTTATGCTAGTTTTGGCTCTGGTTAGAAGAAGATAACTTGATGATTCCTTTGTTGAAAAGGGTCTTTTTAAAATGTATCCCTTTATCCATAATATATTAAAACATATGAATACATTATAGATTGAGATAATAAGGTATCTTTCTATGTAATCTCCTAGTAAGAATTATTGCCAAGTGTTTGTCTAAAAAATTATGAGTGAACTGGCTCACAAGTGTTCTCCATTATTGCAAGTAGTGAAGTTTTCACCATTTTTATATTTTGATTTTCATAAGTACATAAATATAATATCATGATCTAGAGTATATGGAAAATGTTGTACAAACTTCTTAGAAAGATCATCAAATTTTGGTACATAATTCTTTCAAAATTTCAAAATCCATTCCAAGCTTGTCCAACTAAAATTCTTAGAATGACGAGAAACAAATAAATGTCACTATATGCCACTAGTTTGAAAGAAACAAATAATTATTTTAGATTCTACTTGGGGTCATAATTTCCCTTATATTTATTAAATTTGGACAGCTCATAACTTAGAGGAAATAGTATTTGAAGATAATCCATATTAAATGGATATGAGCATATTTCATCTAGTTTGAATATCTTTGTTTGCTTCCCAATCTAGATGGCTTGAATTACATCCTTAACTTCCTAAAATGCTTGAGCTAGGAAGTGGGATGGTGTAGCATGTTACTATTGAGGTTACACATTCAAAGGTGGATTACCTTGACCAAGGTATGAAAGAATGGCATACTATAGAATGTTTATCTAATTGATCAAATGACCAAGTATATGTATCCATGCATTAAAATTGTATTGTTGATATGGAATATGTTGTGTTTGGAAAAAATTATAGCTAGGGTTAGCCACATAACCTTGGTTGGTGAATTGAATCTATTGTAATGACATTTAGCTAGGTAGAATGTGTTGGTATTTCATGGTTTAGGTGGGAAATTCCTATCTACTCATCAAACCATACTATATAAATAAAACACATTACTAGCTAAAACCCTATTGTTGAAGGTGTTGTAAGTTGGATCCATATTGTATGTGTGATACCCATTGGGTGAAAGGTAACTAATTCTATCTAACGCCTATATCTATTATACATTAGAAATTTTCTATTAGTTAAACACCTATTATTTATTAGGTACTTATTGAGGGTTTGGAATCTATTATTTTTGACCAATTGACACTTGTTGCCAACCAATAGAAACATGTTGTGGTTTAGGAAATGTTTATTATGTTTTAAATATATTGGTCTATGCTTATTATGCTAGAAAATTAGTCACCACCTCTTGATGTGTCTAATATTCTACACTTGTTAAGACGGTATGTTGGTTTATTATTAGCTAGTTTCCCCCTATACATACTCGAGGAAGTAGCTAGTTGAGGAGTGTAGGTTCCTTGTTATTGAAAACCACTCATGGTATTATTTAGAGTAATCTATTATGTGTTACTTGATGGTATATTATACCCACTTTGGTTCAAATTGGATTTCACTTGAATGTTATCCACTACATTTTGAGTGAGGCTTCTATTTGCATGATAATTTATTCTATCATATGTGACATTATACATGTATCTTACCAATGTTATTTAGGTAAAGGGGTCTGTGTTTTGATTTTCATATCTTAAAGAATCTGTTTGTGGCCCTATTGAAGGAGATATCTCTTTAAGTGGCATGTTATAGATAATGATTGTATTGAAATTACAAGATAGGTTAAGGTAATTTTGTTACTATTATTGTACCTATTCTAATTGATCATCCATAGGACCTTTCCATTTTGAAAGAATAATGTGGATATGTTGAGGTATTTTTCCTAAATATTGACTATAAATAGTTGATACCTATTTGAAATGTTGGTTACAAGGCACATTACTAGGTGTTCTAATCAAACTAGATGAAATTTCATGTGGGAAGTCTGGTGGGAATTTGGCTCTTACTTCTACTGCCCTAACTAGAATTTTATCTTTGTTCTCTACCAAATGGAAATAAAACAAGTGTGGATCATAACTTTTTTGCATTGTTCTTGTTATGTAGTATGGATTTTTTTATTGGATTTTTTTGACAAAAGGCATCACTTAAACAAGGTACTAAGTTATTTTCTCTTATTTTTGGCCTAGATAGGATGGTGCACTCACTAAGTAATATGTTAGTGGGTCTTGCCTTTATTATTCATATGGAATAATATAAGAAGGATAAGGATCTTTCTCATATGTTATATCATCACCATATGTATCTTGAATGAATAGGTCACTATTAACAAAGTTATCATAGTCCATATTGTGCATAGTCCCACTACATGTATAATGAGGCATGTTCAAATCTATGACTAGATCTTTCAAAAAAATATATATATTAAGTGTGGAAATAAATAAGGTCTAAGACAAACATTGGATTTGTAAAAGTAGGTCTAAAGGGTAAAAAAACTAATCTAGCTCTATGGAAAATGTATAATAAAAATATGAAACTGGTCTAATAAAGATACTAATATACCCAAAGGTGGTTATAATTAATGGCAATTGTGAAATAAAACTTGAAATTCGTTTATGGCTAAGGTATTAATCTGACCAATAGGTGGTTATAATTACTGGAAAAGGTATCTAGACAAGATAGACTAATAATGAACTAGGTTGAAAGTGAATAATGATTTTGCCCAAAGGCGGTTATAATCATTAGCATGGAGAACAAGGTTAAACTCAAAAATAAAAGTCAATCTAAACAAGAAATTAAAAACTCAATCTAAATCTAAGGTAATTGACTTGTATAAAATCGGTAAATGGATTAGAAAATAACCTAATTCGAAGGTAATTAGCTTGTAAAGACACTCGATAATTGGCTCACAAAAGACTCTTTGACAAATGGAACTATGGCATTTCATAAATCAGCATAACAAACTCTAAAAAAGGAACATTGCAACTAAATCATCTCAAAGGATGATAAAACAAGGCAAACAACAACAAATAACCATTAATTCTAGGCAAGGGGTCTTTAGATTAAATAAAAAATCAATCCATGTAACACAATCTATTTAAAAGGAAAACCACCTAAGCCCAAATTAGATGAGGATTTGACATAAAATTGATTACTTTAGTATTTATAATTTGAAATATTAAATTTTAAATTTAATGCAAAAGACTTATATTTCTAAGGCAAATAGCCTAGACTAAAATGTATAGAGTAACCATGCATTTTTGAAACAAAAGGTATAAATGGTTTTGGAACATGGTTTCAAATAAGGTAAAGTTTTATAAAAAATTAGGCAACGTATCAATGTTCCTTCAAAAAAATTATAAATAATGGTTTTAGACAAAAATCTAAATCAAACGTTTGGAATAAAATAGGAAGTGTAATAATGCCCCATTTACACAAGTGACACATAAATGATTTTGGAATAAAATACAAAGTAAATGTGTGAATAAAATGGCTAGAGTAACACCTCTTAACTCAAAGTGGTGCAAAAATACATGAAGTTTTTGACTCATTTTGACATTGAAATACAAATGAACAATCAATTTTAGACCCAAACACACATGTTAATAAAATAAAATAGAAATATCACTAAGTGCAAATCTTATCCCTAAAACTGACAAGGTGTGCATAGCTTCTACCAAATTTTCCACCAATATACCAATGCTCAAAAAGAATTAAGGGTTAATCAAAAAATTAAAGATCACACATAAGTAGACTTTTTAAGCTCTCCTCTGTCTCTCAAGCACTGGTTTGTGGCATAAAATTAGAGTGCAAAGCACTTGGCATTTGGAAAGATATTACATATCAAAATGGGGTTGACTAAAATATATAAGTTTAAAAACACACTAAATGGCCCCAATTGTGGATAACATAAGGGACATCACATCAATTAGATTCAAACTTGATAACTTACTATGAAAATGTCTAATTCCTTACATAGTGACTTCAACTTTGTACTACTTAATGAAGTTTGATGTTTAACATGAAATGATATGGGTTTTCATTAGGATTGGTAAGTTAACCACTCAACCACTGTTTAATCATATTATCACATACCGAATTTATATACCCCACTATGGAAAGGAGTTGATATGATTATGAGATATAAAACCTTATGTTAATTCACCCATAAATAACTTGTGATGAGGTGATGAACTCCTGCCCACAAGCCAATGCAAAAAAATAAACAAATGAAAATGGAGGAACTTTAGAGGTCATTTATAGGTCACCCAAGTCACTCAAAGCTTGGGGAGAACATACATTATGTTTCTTCTATTATAGACTAAACAAACAAGTAATAAATAAGGTGTTTTTGGTCAATAGAGTTCCTTATAGGGTAAGGGGGGATAACATACACATAACATTCTATTTTCCATAAATAAATAATTTAATCTAGGAACTTTGAAACTAGATAACAAACAAAGAACCAAAAAAATATATATATATCTTAAGATCTATAACATAAAGTGGATATTCATTTCAAAAGCACCAAATTAGATATCAATGAATTTTTGACCCCTTGACCTTGTTTGCTATTATAAAATTGAAATGGAAAATGACAATTTTGATAAGGTTAATTATAAGTACTAAAATTAAAGTGTGTATGAGACTTATAAGTGTTTAGGCATATCTTTATCCACTTAGGTTCCTAAAAAAATGTTAGGGGGTTATCTTGTCTTTATGTAAAAAATAAACCCAAAAAATAACTTTCCATTTTTAGCTCTTAGGTTTCTGTTTACACAAAGAAAAGTCATCAATTCTAAAATAGATCAAAGTCACTAATAATAAAAAATTCACTATTTTTATATGGAATAGACATGAAAATATGATCCTATAAAATTTTCCCATATATAATGGTGAAGTCTCTAGTTATTCCAAGCAAAGTTATTGAATATATCTCAAAATTAGGTGAATTCATCAAAATCAAGTACAAATATACTAGTTGAATAGTAGGGTCGATGTTGCCATTTATATTTGTCAACATCTCCATTACACATGATGAAGTCATTAATGAAAATCCATCATTTATACAAAAAAAAGATCATAAATAAGAGATGAAAAAGGTGAAGTCATTGTTACATAGGGTGAAGTCATTGATTATAAATAAAGTAAAATGATAAGAATTTTAAGCATAAAACTTCAAACTTGAAGATTAGAGTGTTATTTTCTAGTATTCTAAAGATTTTACATCATTCATATGGTCCATACAAAATGCATGGTACCATTGGGTGTGCCATTATGTATATTAGGAGTTTGAAGAGTACACAAATGTTGATTAGTTCTTTGGTAGCAAATCAAGTGAAAATCCAAGTATAACAATGTGATGAAACTAAACACTCTTGCCTAAGAACTAGGGGGAGCATAACATAATGGACAAAACCATAGATAAGAGATAAATAAAATAAAATTTAAACCTCCCTTGTTAAAATTAGTGTCTACTTATTGGCATACTATATTTTATTTCTTGGTCTATGTCATTAGATACTTTGGTGAATGCATTTGTCCATCTTGGTAAAACTTCTCCAATGGCCACATGTGGCTTTTCTTGGCTTGAATTGGATTAATGTGAATATTGATATTAGTTTGGCATTATAACATCACTTTTATGGATTCTTGAAGGCATTCATGTATAATAACCTTAAACATAAAATATTGTTTGGGTAGAGTGAGGAAACTTGTATTTATAGGTCATAGAACTAACTCTAACCCTAAGGAGGTTAGGTTTAGTTATAACTTTGGTTGAGTCTAAAATAACATAGGATATGTTAGGTTAACCCTAAGTTATTTCATATCACTCATGAAGGTTTGACAACTAACTTTATATTTTTATGAGCCATGATAAATAATTTTAGATATTTATGAGGTTGTGACTCACCTTTTCTTGAATATTAGGAATTAATAAATTACTTTATTAGCTCCCTTGACTTTGACTTCATATTTATTGAAAATTTCCTTTTTAGATAAATGTGACTCACTAATTCAACTTGAAATTTTTACTTGGGAATTTAATTGAGATTTTATTTTTATTTAATATGGCTTAGTACTTTTGGATTTTTATGAATTATTTCAAATGTTTTGCATTAAGAGCTCAATAGGCCAAGACTATCAATTTACTAGCTCCTAATTTGACTAGGGTTAAAACAAAAAAAAATTATGGATGAATATAAGGTAATACCCCAAATAATCAAGCCTCAACATGTTTTTTAGTAATTAAATCCCTTATGCATATGAATTTGGGTAATTTAGGTGATTTTTAGGCTTAAATTACATCACTTGCTAGAAATTGATTTGAATCTTGATTTAAACATGAAAGTGCCCAAAATTAAGTGTCTATAGTCACAAATAATGTTAAATAATAAGTGTATCAAAATATTTTGTATTTAATCCAATGAATCTAAACATTCCTCATTAGTCCCAATGAGCCAACTATAAGTGGCCCTAGACCACCCAAACCATCAGTTGGATATGGATCAAGGTAGCAGGGAAATGGTGGAGAAAGGAAAATTAAATTTACTAAGATTTAAAATAACAAAAAAATTGACAATGGATAGAAAATGAACCACACATATCCATTTCACCAAAATACATTAACATGGTACTTAATGATGACTACAACTCATCTTCTTGAGCTTCTCAATTTATGAGCCATATTATATTCATAGAATATAATATGGCCCATAAATTTTATGCCATGCATATATCAAGAGATTATCCTCACATACTAACTTTATAAATATTAATGAATTAAAATAAAAACTCATAAAAATAAGAGAATAACTTTAACCAACCAAATTTGACAAATTAAAACCTACGTAAAACTATGGGTAAAATTTTGACCAAAATAAACTTTACTATAAATAGAAAAAGATTCAATATAAAATGTAATGATATTTTATAGTCATAATAATAATATAATAAGAAAATAATTATTTTCCCACATAATTCAACTAATAATAATTTGAATTAATTCAAACATCATTACCAGAATCTTATCACTAATTCCAACAAGATTTTACAAACCCAAGTCAACTAAATAATGACCAAATAATTAAAAAAATCAAACATAATCAATAATAGTAAAATATTATTTCCTCCAAGACATTAGTGTCCATTTCTAACCACATGAAGGCTCAAAAATGTCATTTCCCCCAAATTTATGGGTGTGGACTCGAAACACATAACAAGATAAAATAAATGAAACAAAATTTATTTATAAACTCATACAACCCAACTGGGTTTTATGAATATAAAATGAATTTAAAATAATACATAATCAATAAAATAATCAATTTTAACCCTTATTAAAATGCATAATAATTCTAATAAACCCAAACCAAACAATGTATAAACATCAAATGTATATACATCTACCACAACCATAACACACAAAACTATATATATATATATATATATATATATATATATATATATATATATATATATATATATATATATATATATATATATATATATATATATATATATATATATATATATACATATATAGTTTTGTGTGTTATGCTTGTGGTAGATGTATATACATTGTTTGGTTTGGGTTTATTAGCATTCTTATGCCATTTTAATAAGGGTTAAAATTTATTATTTTATTGATTATGTATTATTTTAAATTCATTATATATATATATATATATTACATAGTATATACATCTAGCATATCTATGATCAATTTATTTATGGTAATCATGAAATAACAAAATAAAATCCATCAACCCAGTTAGGGTTCTAACTATAAAGACCATAATGTAGGTAGAATACACATACCAATGTTTATGGATAAAATAATAGCCAATTAACTAGTAAAAAACTATTAAATAATACAAACATAAAATTTTAAAAACACCACTTACTTTGAATATGGAAATGGACCACATAAGAATACATTCTTCATTTTTAGGCTCTCAAAATGCTAATCCAAACATGCATCTAAAAATCTACACGCCTCAAACAAAACTAGTCAACTAATATAAACCAAGTCAAATCATAATTAACTCTACTAAACTACCACATGCCTGACAATATTAATGAATTAACTTTAGTTAAATCTCCCTAAAAAACCTCATGCACAAATTGCATTTCATTTCCCTTGGCTTCCATGCCAAAACTTTCAGAGTCTACCAAGGCACAAAACTCTTTAATAAATAAGCCAAAATACCACAATAAAACATAAAAACCATTTGGAATAGTCTCAACTCATTCACATAGAAATTTTAGCTAATGTCATGACTCTAAAGTCAAATTGAAAAATAACTACATCAAAATAATTGCCAATGCCCCAAGGTGGGTTGTGACATTTTAATAACCTTAGCTCAAAGCCAAGCCAACTTGGATATAAAAAATAATGCATACCAAATGAATAATCATAAAAATAAAGTCCTTTAATACACAAACATTAAATATTAGTGAATATATAATATGTTTACTATTGGATTTAACCTTAACATAGGTTAATATTAATAATTAACTCTAAATAGAATCAAGACAAGACAATCAAGGTGATAAAGAGTCAATGTTCAACAAAATGACTATGAACATGAGATCAACATGAGATTGAATTTTCTATCAAAATCAAAAATAATTAAGAAAATAAAAGCATAATGAACCATAATGACTAATAATGATGACATCAAATAAATAATCAAAAGTCACAAGACTAATCACAACTCAACAAATTGACAAGTCCCATAATCGATAACATCAAGTAAAGTAATGATTTTATAAACATTGAAACTAACTAAAAATAATCAATAATGAAATATAACTTAAAATGATAACACTCAACACTTTAATCAAGTAAATAAAATAACAAAATCAATAATACTATCAAGATCAGTTTTTATAATAGAATTCACTATTTCAGTTCATCCATGTTTTTTCTTCATATTTCTCCATTACTAAAGTTTGAGTATAACCTAGATCAAGTACCTATCCTTGTAGTCAAAAAATATACCATTAGTAGTATTTAGATATCTAAATATAATAAATGCAATAACAATATTTAAATAACACATCTGAACCGAATAGTAAATCAATACTCATAAAGGATAAATACCCAATATTGTAATAAAAATTGTATCAATGAATGTCTCAAAAATAATAATAAAATGTATCAACATAGATCATATAACTATATAACCATAGTAAAAAAAATAAAAATAAAATTCTTGAATATTTCACAACTAACTATATCAATATTATAAAATAAATTCAGGTTAAGTAGGGTCTTGGAATCCTCCCCAACTTGGAAAAGAGTCATCCCAAAAATCAAAATAGCCAAGGATAATGTTTCTTGAAAATATTCTTGTCTTTCTCAATTATCACTTCTTTCTGATAAAGGATCCCATTGAAATAATTGTTGGGAAATCTCATGATTTATCAATTTAGTATTGTAATCATCTAGGATATTCATTAGATCCAATTGCATCTTTTCCTTTTCCAAGACTTGTGAGTCCAATCTAGAACATGGGATGGATTAGGGATATACTTTCTTAATAAACTAACATGAAACACATTGTTAATCTAATACATGGAAGGATGAAGGGATAGTCAGTAAGAAACAAGACTAATTTTCTAAAAAAAATCAAAGGGTCCTAGAAATTGAGGAGGTAATTTGGAAGAATTTCAAAATTTAATTGAACTTTTCTATTGTCTAACATGCATAAAAACCTTATCTCCCACTTAGAATTCATGTTTTGTAATTTTTAAATAAGCATAACTCTTATTTGTATTAGAGGCAACCTTTAAATATTGCCTTATATCTTTCATTTGTCTATCATACTCTTCCAAAATATCATGGCCAACAATAGTCCTATTTTCTAAATTTTTCCATCCAAGTGTATTTCTACACTTACATCCATATAAAGCTTTGAGGATCCACTTTAATCATCAAATGGTACATATTGTTATAAAAAACCAAGTATAAATAATCTTCCCATTTACCTTGTTAATCCATCACATTCATTCTTAACATGTTTTCCACAACCCGATTTAATCTTTCTATCTAGCCATACATTTCTAGGTGATAAGATGAGCTAAAATTCAACCTTGTACCAAAATTGTAATTCAATTTTTTCCAAAAACTTGAAGTAAAATTTTTATCTCTATCTAAAATAATAACTTCAGGCATTACATGCAACCATACTATTTTTTTGAAAAATAGTGAAGTAAACACATATACATCATTAGTCAAGTTTTTAGCAATGAAATGACCCATTTTAGTAAATTTACCTATCACAACTAGAATAATATCATGTTTGATTTTATATTTGATCAAACCAAATATGAAAATAAATAAATCATAGCTCACTTACATTGTGATACATCATGAGGGTACAAGAATACTCTAGGATGCCATTTTTTAGCTTTCACATGCTGGCATTCCAACCATCTTAACACAAATTTAGCAACTTCATGTTTCATTCCAGGATAATAGTACAACCTTTTCAACTTATGGATAATCTTTGTAACACCTAGATGAGCAAAATAAGGTGTTACATGCACTTATTTCAACAAAATATTCCTTAAATCACCAGACTTAGGTACATAAATTCTATTTTTATGTCTAATTAAACCATCAGAATCAACATAAAATTCAAAAATAACCTTTTTAATGAGCTCATCAACCAAATTTGCACTTACATCTTGGTAAAAATTAGCAAAATTTTGTTGTTCCAATATTTCAATTCTAAAATTATTATACAAAATAGATGAAATAGTGAAATATGTGCATCAACTGAGTGGATCAATAGCACAATTCTCTTTATCTTATAAATATTACATATTCATTCAAAATTATATAAAAATTCTAGCCATGTATGCTATCATGCATTTAGATCATCTTAGGAAAAAAAATATTCTAGGCTATGTTGGTAAGATTTTAACTTCAAATGCTTACCTAAAAAAAATGTTTCTATTATTTTAAATGAAGAATAATGACAATAATCTCATGGTCATGGTTGGTTTAATTATTCACATGGTTCTTTAGTTTCCATGACTCATAAGTCATGACTAAATTGTCTTAAGTTAACATGCCACCCAAGCCTTCTTTAGATACATCAAACCATATTTCAAAAAAAATATTCAGATCTGGTACAAAAAATATAGGTACCAGAGTCAATAAATATTTAATCTTTAATAAATATATTCACATTCATAAGTTAACAAAAAATTATTACCTTTGTGCTATAATGAAGTTAATGGTTAGTCAATTTAGAAAAAAAAATCAACTGATCTTCTATAATAACAATCCAAGCCCATAAAACTACATCCTTCATGTACATTTTTAGGATCAAGCTACTCTTGAATAACATTAATATTTTTTGGATCAATATCAATACCAACCTTAGATATAATATGACCTAGATAGTGGATCTCAAATTAAAATAAAACACATTCAGATAGATTAGTAAATAGTTTATGTTGCCTTAACCTTTGCATCACTAAGTGTAATTTTTTTCATATTCAACTACATTTAGAATAGATAAATATATCATAAAGGAATACTAGAACAAATTTGTCTATAAATATACTATTCATTAAGTTCATAAATTCAGCAAGTGCATTAGTAAAACCAAAAGGTATTACCATATACTCATAATGTACATACCTAGTTTTAAAAAAAGTCTTATGCATGTCTTCTTCCGTGATCCTTAGATAATGATAACTTGATCCCAAGTCTATCTTCAAAACTATAGTTACATCCTTCATTTGATCACACATATCATCTATCCTTTGTAAATTATAATGATTGATAATTCTAACCATGTTAAGCATGCAATAGTCAACACACAATCATAAGGTTACATACTTATTTTTCAAAAATACCACTGGTGCACCCCAAGGTGACACACTTGGCCTAATACTACCATTTTATATCAGTTGTTGTAGTTGAGTTTTTAGCTCCTACAAATCTTCTACATTCATATGATAAGTCACTTTAGATGTAGGGTCTACCCCTAAAGTTACATCAATATAAAAATCAAATTCATATTTAAGAGATAAACTAAGCAATTTATCAAGAAAACATCAAAAAATTCTTGTGAAAATGGTTATTATTTAAGTGTTGATTTTGTTACAGGTGAAGTTTCTTGCATTTGAATAACATATAACTTACAACCTTTATGCACTACTTTCTTTAGATATAAAGCTGATAACAACTTATGTACTTTTGATTTCAATAAACCTTGAATTTCTATAGGTTTCCCCAAATAATTACAATAATATATCACTTTATGATAATGACCCAAATTTCCTTAATGTTGATACAACCAATCCATACCAAATATAATATCAAAATATATGAGAGGAGTTAAAAATAAATTAACTTCATTTTCAAATTTTCCTAAGTCTAAACTTATCATCTCAAGATAATTAGTAACTTGTAATATTCTACCTAAGCCAAAATCAACATCCTAACCATCCTTCAAAGTCACCAGATTAAACTTATAACATGTTACTAACCTAGAATCCATAAAACTATCAATTTCTCCTGAATCAAACAAAATTGAAACAAAAAAAGCATTTAGTTTTCCTATGATTTCAATAGGAGTTGTTTATAAATCTATATTTTTATTATCCACAACTGCATACACTCTGTGATTAACTGATTGTCCTATTTTCAACTTAGGGTAATCTTTGCGATAGTGGTTATCACCACATTCCTATCATACTAAGTACTTTGTGACATCACCATAATGGTATTTGCTCTGGTAGCAGGCACATTTTGACTACATTAGATCAAATTTATTTTAAAATTTATAGACTTATAAGATTTAGGATTCTTGAAATTTTTAATTTGTCCTTGGAATTTATTTAAACCACTCATACTCCTTGTAAATCTATGGTTTGAGTCAAATTTATTAAAATTCTTAAGTGAAGGGGATATATTTTTATTCTTAGATTATTTCCTATTATATTTAAATATTATCTTGTCATTTTACTATCCTTCTCTTTCTCTTTTTCCCTATTAGCATATTTGATAGAAATAGCTAGAGTCTTAGGATTTATCATATTCACATCATGCATCAATATCTATTTGAAACCCAACTTAAACTTAGTAAATTTATTCTCTTCATCATGCATGCAGTTAACATGATTTAATAGATTTAAAGACTTATTTTCATATTTATTCATAGCCATATTATCTTGTTTCAATAGTTGAAAATTAGTGAGTTTCTATTCCTTGAATTTGAACAAAGATACCTCTTCCTAAACTACCTTTGAAAAATAGTCTAGGTAAAATTCATTGTTTGATAAGCCTTTAGAGCACATATATTGTTTTACCAAAGAGATCAAGCTCCTAATAACTTATAATATACTAATATTGACTTCACATTAGAGGGCATATTATTCAAATTAAAATACTTCTATATGTGTACTAAAAATGCATCAATGGCATCACTTCATTCCTCACCTAAAAAGGATGGTGGAGGCAACTTCTTCACCTACTTAATAATATGATCAGCCATATTAATAGGGTTATTTTGAAGTTATTATTCACCAACTTACCTTTCTTCTCTAATTAGAAGTTTTTTAGTTGGAACACCTTCTAGATTATTCAACCTTTAATGTTTAATTTAATGTACTCATAATTCCATTCAAAAATACCTCATAGTTAACATTGGAATTTTTTCCCTCATGGTTAGGAAAATAAACATTATTGAAAGGTGGGTACTCTCTCTCATAAATATTAGACCTATGACCTTGAATTCTTCCTCTACCTAGGTTAACATTCCTTGGGTTGTCTTCTATTCTAGATCTTGTCCTCACCATCTTATGATGAAAAAAAAACCAAATCAATAAGAAATCATCAAGAAATATTCCCCATAATTCCTTAGAGTAGTAAACCTAGATCTAATACCAATATGTCACAACCATAATTTTTTTAATACCAAAATGAAAATTATGGAACAAAGTTTCAACTAGAGTTTAGCATGGAAACATGTAATGAGATCCATAACCATGTCACAACCAACACAAGAACTAGACCATGTACATAAATCATAAATGAATTCATTAGGAAGAATTTTAACCACTTAGTATTTAGATAAAAGTGGGTTAGTGTGGTCATATCCACTCACTCCTATCTACTTACTTCACGTTGGGTTTCCTAGAAAATTCATTCTAAGTTTATGTTCTCAAGATAATTAGTAACTTATACCCTTTTAACTAAGCCAAAATCAACATCCCAACCATTCTTCAAAGTTACTAGATTTAACTTACAACATGTTACTAACTTAGGATCCATAGAACTATCAATTAATCTTGAATTGAACAAAATTGAAACAAATAAAACATTTATTTTTCCTCAAATTTCAATAAGAGTTATTTAGAAATATATGTTTCTATTATCCATAATTGCATACACTCTATGATTAACTCATTGTCCTATTTTTAGCTTAAGTTAATATTTATGATGGTGGTTATCACCACATTATTAACATACTACAGTCTTTTGTGACATCACCAGAATGGTATTTGCTCTAATAGCAGGTATATTTTGACTACATTGGGTTAGATTTATTTTAAAATTTATAAACTTATAAGAGTTTAGATTCTTTAAATTTTTATTTTATCTTTAGAATTTTCTTAAAACACTTTTATTCCTTGTAAATCTATGGTTTGAGTCAAATTTATTAAAATTATTAAGTGAAAGAGATATATTTTTATTCTTAGATTATTGCCTTTTCTATTTAAAATATTATTTTTCCTTTTGACTATCCTTCTCTTTATTTTTTTCCCTATGAGCAGATTTGATAGTAGTAGTTAGAGTCTTAGGATTTATCATATCCACATCATGCATCAATATATATTTCAAACCCAATGTAAACCTAGTGACTTTAGTCTCTTCATCATGCATGTAGTTAACATGATGTAGTATATTAAAAAATTTATTTTTATATTTATTCACAGTCATATTATCTTGTTTCAATAGTTTAAAATTAGTGAGTTTCTATTCCTTGAAGTTATAACTGAGATACCTCTTCCTAAACTACCTTTGGAAAGTATTCTAGGTAAGATTCATTGTCTAATAACCCTCTAGAGCACATATATGGTTCTACCAAAGAGATTAAGCTCCTATGGACCTATAAGAAACTAATCTTGACTTCACATTAGAGGGAATGCTATGTAAATTAAAATAATTCTATATGCATACTAAAAATGCATCACTATATTCCTCACCTAAAAAGGATGGTGGAGGAAACTTATTCACCTGCTTAATAAGATGATCAACCATATTAATAGGGTTATTTTGAAATTCTTATTCAGTAATTTGCCTTTATTCTCTAATTATAAGTTCTTTAGTTAGAACACCTTCTAGATTATTCAACCTTCATTCTTGGGTGTCTAGTTTACTTTTAATTTAATTCAATGTAGTCATAATTCCATTAAAAAATAACTCTTAGTTAACATTGGATATTTTCCCTCATGTTTAGGAAAATCAACATTATTGTGAGGTGGTTACTTTTTCTCAGTAATATTGGACCTACGACCTTGACCTCTTCCTCTACCTAGGTCAACATTCCTTGGGTTGTTGTCTTCTATTCTAGAACTTGTCCTCACCATCCTATGATGAAAAAAAAAAAAAATCAATAAGAAATCATCAAGAAACATTCCCCAAAATTATATAGAGTGGTAAACCTAGCTATAATACCAATATTTCACAACCATAATTTTTTTAATACCAAAACAAAAATTGTAGAACAAAGTGTCAACTAGAGTTTAGCATGGAAACATGTAATGAGATCCATAGTCATGTCACAACCAACACAGGAACTAGACCATGTACATAAATCATAAATGACTTCATTAGGAATAATTCTAACCACTTAGTATTTGAATAGAAGTGGGTTAGTATGGTCATACCCACTCACTCCTATTTGCCTACTTCACTTTGGCCTTCATAGAGAATTCATTACTAATTTATGCCCTTACTTGAGTACCTGTATAAGCTATAGACCAAATAGTACTAAATGGATAATTCAAAAACAATTATAAAATAGTAGCAAAGTGAGAATAGATCCAATATAAGAATCATCATAATAAGCTTTCTTAAGCAATATCTACTAAAGCAATATCTACTAATTCAAAAGGAGTAGGCAAATATCAATAGAATAGGATTATTTCCAAAATAAATGCAAGTCCTTGGAAGATTTTTTTAATTCACAAGCAAACATAGGCATGAGGTTTGAAATGAAATGCCTTATGAAAGGTGTGAAAACTTCATGGGATGTTTCAATAAACATGCTTGTGTTCTATTTGGGAACATCTTACATTACCACAATCAGAGTATAAGAACATGAAAATTCATGCCTAAGGTTCTTATATTGGTTTGAGGTTAGCCTTACATTTCCAATTATTACAAATATTAGTGCCACATGAGTTCAAGGACTGAATACCAATTAATAGTTTCATAACTAATTACTCTTATACTAGGATTTGATTTTAATCTCATTCTTGAATGATTATATCTTTTATCTTGGGTTTATGACCTTAGCCTTTACATATTTTTATTTTTTTATCCTTGTATTATAACTTACTTGTTCTTATGTTCCAAAGGAGATTTATTTATATCATCTTAAATACTATAATTCCATTAAACTTACTTTACAGTTTAAGGATATGAATTAACTTGTTAAATAGTCTAATGATCAATTCCAAACATAAAGCAATTGATCCTCTATCACAATATGCCTTAGTTAGGAATAACCATTCTATTTTAAAAACTTTGAATGAAGTGTATTATTTGGTAAGTTACTTATAACATATGTGTAAGATTTATATAATCTCATTGTATTTCAATTCTAAGGAGTTATAAGAAGCTATCCATAATAGTCCATTGTACTTAAAACAATGATTTATTTATTTCCAAGTGAAATGTTTGTCTTTTAATAATATTTAGGAGATTTATACAATTTACTAACTTTAATAATTCTTCTATTTTAATCCCTAAAATAGATTATAAAAACAATTAAAATCATGCATAAGCCTTTTGATGACTATAATCTCTTTAGTTTACCGAATTATAAACACAAGGATTTCATTTTTATTAATTTGTATAAGTTAATGTCTTAAGGTCTTCCTTTGGAGTCTCAATTAATATCTCATTAATAAAATCATCTACCAATTAATATTTGGATAGATTAAGGTAATTTTAAAAGTCCTTAATAACATAATTTATAGATCACATCATAATAATCTATTATAATGCTCAAAGCAAATTAAATTTTTTAATTAATAGCATCACTTAGATTTTATAAGCATAATGGTAATTCCATAATAAGCATACAAGGTAACTTAACTTTCTAGTTTGCTCTTTGAGATGAAATCATAACATAATAGTAATACTTCCAATTATCATATACTCATTTGCATTATAATAACCATGCAAAAATCACAAGTATTTCTTAAAACTAGGTTCCAAGACAACTATTTACATCCTCAAATGACTAATTAGTTAAATACCATAAAATCAACAAAAAACAAGTATAAGACAAACTATGAATACATTTTCAAGTTATAAGTTGATTAATAACCAATAAAATATAAAAATTAGAATGCCATAACTTTATAATTTTTATGATAAATCTACTTATTCCAAAATAAGAGACTAATTAAAAGTACACATTAAAATCACATAAATATGTTCATACTATTGAATGTCTTAATGAACTGATGTAATTTTGTATATAAATAACAATATAAAGAATACATGGATGATCAAATTACCAACTATAATCATAAACATAAACCAATCTCACATGATTTATCTGAATATAAAAGATAAACATAACATTACTTGTATAAAATACAACTATAATGAATAAAATTGATTAAATTCATATACAATCAAATGTCACAACTCATGTTAAAAAATAAGTGTATCAAAATATTTTGCACAAAAACTAATGAAGATAAACCTACCACACTAATCCCAATGAGCTCAACCATAAGTGGCCCTACACCACCCCAACCATCAATTGGATATGGATCAAGGTAGTATATAAATGATGGATATATTACAATGAAATGTATAATCTTAAAAACAAAAAACAAATGAACAATAGATTGAAAATGAACCACACAAATCCATCTCACCAATATCCATTAACTTGGTACCTTATTGC
>JARHVA010001773.1:1407500-1450000 GCA_037957365.1 Torreya grandis
AAACAATTAATATTTGATTAAATCATTCAAATATTAATATTTCCCTCAATACATGTCGGATCCTCGAACCGTCTAAAGCTGGTGAATCAGGGAGTGATTCTACACATGACCATACCAAAATAAGGGTGCTCTGCTGCATGTCAAATATCCCTAAATAATAGGAGCATCAAGCAAACATGTCTGAAAGACCTTGAATGAACGCCCCTTGAAACCATTCTGCAAATTGAAGTTAAACCAATCTCCATTATGACCCTTTATCCATCCTATTAGCCTACGAAGGTCGCATAATAGGCTAATCATGAAGTCTGTAAATGTCTGCTAAAAAGGGGACATGACCATATGCTGTGATTGTATGTATGTATGTATGTATGTATGTATACACATATGCATATTTATATATATGTATATACATATTTTATTGATCTAAGTTATATGTTGTGTGAATAGGAAAGATATTATTCAAAACAATGGATGTTTTTAAAAGGCTTTAACCTAGAAATAGTGGCCACCAATTCATTGTAATTTTGAAACTCCAATTTTCATGAATGATTATTGGACATGTAATCAACCCAATATTTTGGCTTGAGTGAATAAGAACATGGATTATTATTATTAATTTTATGTACCATGTCCCATATTTTATATATTTTTTATAATGGATGGCCACCCATTCTCAATGACTTTCCCATGATTTTAAATATATGCAGTCCCCCATTGTTAATGACTTATTTATATTTTTTTAGAAAGGGTGTTTATACATTATAAATATATTCATCTTAATAAAATACTAGTGATTTTATCCACCTATAGACACCTCATTTTTGCCACCCCAGTGTTGTAATTGTTGTGATGTCCCTTACTTAGGGCCTCTTTTTTTCTCCTACAAAAGCTCTGAACAACTATAATATCCCCTTTCAAACAGGGAATATATAAACACATAAAGCTCTGAACAAGATACAATTTTGTAGAATAGATTTACATATGCATAAACAAATCACAATATAATATCTCAATAGCAAATCAAAGATCTCATCACTTGTTCTTCTGGATGATTACACAATTGAGTCTCTGTTATACAAATAAAAGAATATTAAAATCTGGTCTTAAAACCCTGGCTTTTGCTAATCTAGAAGTGAAATTTGGATTTTGGAAGGTCTCTGCTTTTCTGTGTCGACACACAGACGCCGTCATCGATCGATATCTCACCGACGTCGGTCACTGTCGGTCGGCTTTCTTTCGACGTCGGTCTTCAGTCAACCGATGTCGATCATTGGAAGCTCTTTGTCTGTCAAGGTCGGTGCCTAAGCGGATCTGTACGGACCTGTACAGACTTAGTACGGCCACCAACCTGTCTGTTTTTAACCCCTGATAGCTGAACAACCTGATCTCAAGAATATACGATTCTAACACAGCAGATTTATATCTGTATAACTTATTGGATCAAAAACTAAATAAGAAATACCTAGAATATCTGTAATAACTTCTGTGTGAAGTTATCTCTCAAGCCTAAAATTTTGTGATAACTTCTGGATGAAGTTATCTCTCAAATTTGTACCTCTATGATAACTTCTGGATGAAGCTATCTCTCAATTTGGTAATAAATTAGCTGATATCTCACAGCCTCTAAATCACACACAATGAAGAGTTGACGTTCTCCACTGCAATGGAATCCTGGAACCCTTGGCTCAGTCTTCATAGAAGAAATTCTTCAAAATCAATAATCAATAATCTATGCATAATACAAACTCTCCCCCATGAGAAACCCTTATACCCTCCAAAGGTGTGCTTTCTAAAATTAGATTTCCTCAAATTAGAACTTGGGGTTCTTAAATTAGAATTCCTCAAATTAGAACTTGGGCTTCTTAAAATTAGACCAAATAATTAATGATTAATAATTAATTAATATCTAATTTAAAATTAGACCAAATAATTAATTAATTAATAATTAATTAATATCTAATTTAAAATTAGACCAAATAATTAATATTTGATTAAATCATTCAAATATTAATATTTCCCTCAATACATGTCGGATCCTCGAACCGTCTAAAGCTGGTGAATCAGGGAGTGATTCTACACATGACCATACCAAAATAAGGGTGCTCTGCTGCATGTCAAATATCCCTAAATAATAGGAGCATCAAGCAAACATGTCTGAAAGACCTTGAATGAACGCCCCTTGAAACCATTCTGCAAATTGAAGTTAAACCAATCTCCATTATGACCCTTTATCCATCCTATTAGCCTACGAAGGTCGCATAATAGGCTAATCATGAAGTCTGTAAATGTCCGCTAAAAAGGGGACATGACCATATGCTGTGATTGTATGTATGTATGTATGTATGTATGTATACACATATGCATATTTATATATATGTATATACATATTTTATTGATCTAAGTTATATGTTGTGTGAATAGGAAAGATATTATTCAAAACAATGGATGTTTTTAAAAGGCTTTAACCTAGAAATAGTGGCCACCAATTCATTGTAATTTTGAAACTCCAATTTTCATGAATGATTATTGGACATGTAATCAACCCAATATTTTGGCTTGAGTGAATAAGAACATGGATTATTATTATTAATTTTATGTACCATGTCCCATATTTTATATATTTTTTATAATGGATGGCCACCCATTCTCAATGACTTTCCCATGATTTTAAATATATGCAGTCCCCCATTGTTAATGACTTATTTATATTTTTTTAGAAAGGGTGTTTATACATTATAAATATATTCATCTTAATAAAATACTAGTGATTTTATCCACCTATAGACACCTCATTTTTGCCACCCCAGTGTTGTAATTGCTTACCATCATTACCATTCACTATTCCTCTTAATAAACCTTAATTTCTTATGTAAACCTAAATCATTAATCTGATTATAATTTTCATTTTGAATCTTGACATCATATCCCTATTTACATAATCACACTACATCATAACTCTAATTTCATCAAAATCATCAATGATCAACTTGTCACTATTATACATCACCCCTAGTCAAGTAATTAATTAATCAAATTGCATAAATAAACCTTACAATCCAAATAGACTCTAAATCCACATTTAATTAATAAATACCATTATTTAAGTAATTAATATTAATAAAAAAACATGGAATGGAATAATAGATCTTGAAATGGATATTACAGAGGATCTACAGAAGTTTGAATTCCTTTTTAGGCATGAATCATATAATGGTCATGTTTGTAGTGCCTAGACATAAGAAGGATCTAACAATGCTCTATCTAAGTTCAACACATCTGCATATCAACACACTCATTGGACTCACCAGTCACTTGGCCTATAGGAAAATAATCTAAAAGTGTCAATTTCCACCATGAATTATCCATAGAATGAAGCTCCTATCTTATAAAAACTAGATCCTCATGTTCCTAAATCCTCAAGGGATGATATGGTCAAAGGAAAGGTCTAGTGGTCTAGGACCCCTCGATTTTCCATATCTTTCTAGAAGAAGTTGAAAATAAATTTTTCATCCCTATTATGGACCCTATAGTTGAACAAGTCAATGTGGGTCTTGCTAAATCCATTTCATCTAGGGTCAATGGTTATCATCCAAATATTTATGCTTTCTAGAAATGGGTTAAATAATATGGAAAGCAAAAGGTCATCTTGAGGTGGTTGCATTAGCCAAGTGTTTATTTTTGGTTAGTTTTTCTCTATAATAATATTGCATTAATTCTTTCTCAAAAGGTCCCTAGCTTATGAGAAAGGCTAGTGTCTCTGTCAGAATATGGAAGGATGGGTTGAGCCTCAGTAACACAACCATGGATGATGTTATATATGGGTAATCCTTCCTAAATTCCCATTGGAATACTGGCATTCAAATGTCATTAATGGGATTAATAGGGCCTTGAGCCAACCTATCAAAATTGACCTGATTACTCTCACCCTTCAAAGGATGGTCATTACCCATGTCCATATTTTTATATCTTCCAATAAACACCTAATCCATGAGATCAAGATAAAGTTGAAATATATAATTTGGGTTCAGAACATCAAGTATGAAAATAATTCAATCATTTTCCCATGGTGTAATGTTTTGAGTCATATGTTTCATGATTGTCTAATAAAAGGCTAGGAATTTACTACATTCTCTTGGTTAAAGGACAAGGAAAGAGACATCAAAAATGGGTTCATGGCTAGAGCACCCTCTGAAGATCAACTCCCCCAATCCCCTTGAGTGCTTCTCCTTCTAGTAGTCTCAAAGATACCCCTTGTTCTAACCCTTTTGCTCCTCTATTTTTTTTTCTAGTTTGAAACCATTATGTGATTTGGGTCCCTAGGGAAGTCCCTCCCCACCCCACCTCAGACCCCCTCCCTTTCCCCTCCCCATCCCTCCCTATCCCCATGTCTACCCTAGATCCCCCCTCCCTTATCTCATTCCCCCTCATCATCTCTTGCCCACTTTTCCACTTATTACGCTTTTTCCTCCCCTCCAAGTGTACCACCCTTCCCTCAGTTCTTTTAGCCCCTTACCTTTGCCTAGATCCCCCTTCCCCTCCCATGAAATATGGCATGCCCCCTCCTCCCCTAGATCCCTCTCTAATATATCCCTCCCCCACTTTCCCCTTTGTGTAACCTACCCCTTCCCCCTCCCTCTCCTCCCCTTTCCTTTACATCCCACCTTCCCTCATCAATTTTAGAGTTTGAATAAGCCCTTGCACAAGAACACCCTCTCTTTATTGTCTTGGACAACTCCCTTCCTCCTCCCCCTGAGGTACCCCATCTCTACTTTATCAAAATATTTAGGGCCTTACAAAGATGGGGGGAAATGTTTTGAATCTCTCTCCCTCTTAGGACTACCCCTTAGATGATGGGTTTGTCACTTACTCTAAAAATAAAATAGGTAAGAAAAAGGCCAATATTAGTATTTCTCCTAAACTTGTGGGTAGATGCCCAAGGAAGGTTACAAGAAACTTATAAACTACAAAAGATATTGATAAAGGTTCTCAACAAACTCTTAAGTTCCATCATGATAATAAATTAAATTCTTTTCATGGAATGTAAGGGGCCTAAATAACCTCAAAAAATAAAGGACCCTTTTTAATATTATCAAAAGCGTCAATCCTTATATTCTATTCATTCAGGAAATAAAAATGTCTACCTCCATCCTTAAATCCATCATGGCAAGAATATATAATGATGCCCAAACTCTATCCTTTGAGTTTACAGGCACTTTGAGTGGTCTAGAAGGCTTTTAGAACCTTGATGTCCTAAGAGGAGACCTTCTATAGAAGTCCAAAATCCAAATTTTGGTTTTGTTTATAGACATTCATAGCAATGACAAATGGATTTTAACCAACATATACACTCCAAATTCCAAAAATTCAATGAATATTCTATGGAAAACATTATTGGAATTTTGAAGGACTTATTTAAATTGGAACTAGATCATTGTTAGTGATTTCAACACCCCACTCACTCCTAGGGACAAAAAATGTAGCCTTATTAACCTCACAAATTGAGTGATGGAATTCAACAACTTCATACTAATGCAAGTTTAGTGGATGTGGAACTTAATGGTATTATATTTATGTGGTCCAACATAAGACTAGGGGGAAATTTAATCCAAGTTCATCTAGATAGGTTTTTGATCTCATGAAATTAGGTTATCCAATTTTCCAATAGGCTCTCTTCCTTTCCCAAGATAGGGTCTAATCATAATACCTTGGTGTTTGAAGTATAAAAGATATTTAAACCCAAATGTAACCCCTTCAAATTTGAAAACATGTGGCTTCATCATTGTAACTTCATATAACCCTAAAATATTGGTGGAAAGAACCCATCTCAGGTTTTGCCATGTTTATCCTCACAAAAAACTCAACTTTATCAAAACCAAGGTGAAAATATGGAATAAAGAAGTATTTAGGGACATCTTATAGAAAAAGGCTCTTGAAGTGGAAATCTTAGTAATTAAAGAGGCTTATGCCTTAGGTAATTACAATGATCTTATGGCTTCAAAGGAAAAATAACTCCTATGTCAATTTCATAACCTAGAAGAAAAAGAGGATGCCTTTAGGAAACAAAAGTCTAGATGCTTATGGCTGAATGAGGGTGATGGGAATACAAATTTCTTTCATCATTCTACTGCAAGGCATAGGAATATCAATAGAATACCCCAACTATAAGTAGAAGATGGGACCATTAGTAAAAATGAGGATGATATCTCCCACCATGCTATAAATGTTTATAGGAACCTATTCTTAGATGAAGGAGTACTAGATGACCATCTTATCTCTTCTACTCTCAATAATTTTTATAAAGTCTTCAAAGCTACTAATAATGAATCTTACCAAGGTTCCCTCAAATGAGGAAATAAAAAGTGTAATTTTATCTATGGAATGATTGAAGGCACTAAGACTCGATGGGTTCCCACTTTTTTCTTCCAAAAAATCTAGGACATTGTCCACATGGAGGCCAAAGATGCTACTAGATAATTTTTTTATTCTAAATATATTCCCAAAGAAATCAACAATACTTTCATTATTCTAATTTTGAAAAATTAAGGTGCCACTAATATCCAGTTAGTTTATCCCATTAGCCTATGTAACACCACTTAAAAAATTTATTCCTCTATATTGGCAAAATGCATGCAATCTCTACTTGATAAAGTCATTGGGGAACAATAGGGGGTTTTCGTGGTAGGTAGACAAATCATAAATGGAATTATTCTGACTCAGTAAGCTATTCAATCTATTTTTAGATCCTCAAAGTAGGGTATGTTTCTAAATTGGATATTTAAAAATCTTATGATCGGGTCTTGTGGCATTTTCTTATGCATATTTTGGAAAGGATGGGAATGAATTAGGATACTAGGAAAACTATTTGGAATTGTATCACCACTCCCAAATTTTTAATTATTATAAAAAGTGTTCCTAAAAGTTTATTTTTTACTTCAACAGGACTAAGATAGGGTGACCCCCTCTCTCCTTACCTCTTAATAATTTTAGTAGAAACCTTGGGAAGAAGCATGAGGAGTGCCTACACTCAAGGAATTATTAAAGGTATCTTAGTGGCCCTTAATATAGATCGTATCACCCACCAACAATTTGATGATGACACTATCATATTAGGAGACACTTCTATTAAGGAATAAAAAAAATAAAATACATCTTAAATAACTATGAAAAGGTTTCCAGTCAGTGTATTACCTTTCAAAATATCTCCTTATTCTTTATCAATACTCCACCCCTTCATCATAAAAGAATCACCAAAATTTTGAACTATCAAGTGGGAAACATACTAACAAGCCACTTTGGCATCCCACTATTTTAATTAAAAATAGATTATAAACTTTGGAACCCCCTAATTAATATAATCCAAAGAAAAATATTAGGTTGGAAGGGCTACCATCTTACTTAGGTAGGAAAATACTAGCTCCTCAAGGTCTCAATCTAGAGAATTCATATCTACAAAATTCTATTTTTAGAATGCCTTCCTAAGTAGACACTAAAACTAAAAAAGTTCAAAAAAAATTCATGTATAGGGGCATTGAATAAATATTCAAATATAACCTTATTTATTGGGAAAATATTTTCCATCCAAAATCTAATGGAGGTCTTGGCCTAAGAATCATTAAATTGATGGATAGAGCCCTGCTGGTAAAAATGGGTTAGCATCTGATTAAGGAAAATGGGAAGTGGGAAAGAACTATCAAAGAAAAATACTTTGAAGGAGTGGAAGTGAATGAATTGATTGTGAAGAAGTCCTGATAGATGGATCCACCTTCTGGAAAAACATAACCAACTTTAAGGATTTATTAAAGAAATGTATCTTATGTAAAATTGGCAATAATGAGAAAATTGACTTATGATAAGACACTTGTATATCTCCCACCCTCCTCTCCACCAAAGAGATTTAGGTGAGGTGGTATATACATCTCAATAAAATATGGGGGTCCAATATCAAAGATTACTAGGAACTAAAGGAAGTTGTAAGGTGTTGGAAAGTCCTCCCCAGTGATGGACTATCACTAGAAGAATCCTAAGATATTCAGACCCTCAACCTGTCATTAAGATAGATTCATATCCCCTCCATCTAGAAGGAATATAATTTTATCTAGAGGGTAGAAGACAATGGCTCCTACTTGGTGTCCTTAAGGCATGCCACCAACTTTAATTTTGAAAGTAAATGGAATTTATGGAAAAACTTTTTCGTAAAGCATTTGACCCCCAAAGTTAATTTCTTTTTTTGGCTTGTGATGCAAGATAAAATTATGATGGTGGAAAACCTATCTAAAAGAGGACTTATTTTCCCCAAAAAATTCCTAATCTTTTAGAACACAAAATATGTAGTCCACCATATATTCATTGAGTATCCCTTCAACTTGACACTATTCAACTAGTTGATTAGTCACTAACCTAACTTGGTTAAAAAAAATAAAGTCTTTCACCTCATTTTACAATGGAATTCCCCCTAGAATATCCCTTTCCTTATTTTCCTTTGGCATCTTTATATTCCCCATTGGTTTTGGTGTGTCTAGAAAATTTGTAATGATGGATTATTTCTTAACAAAAGATACTAGCTGAAAGGAATCTTCCTCTATCTTTGCCAGACCATTTCAAAAAACTAGAAACCTTTCCCCCTAAATATAATGAACCTACATCTCCCTCTACCTTGTAGATTCTTTAAAAACTAAGATATTACATAGGTGTTATGTTCTCCATCAAAATATTTAATCTACAAGCATACTAAATGGAAGGCTCCACTAAAAGGCTAGGTGAAACTAAACTTTGATGGTGCCTCCAAAGGCAATGTGGGTCCTATAGATAGAGGTGAAATTATAATTAATTAAAAATGTGAGATATTGGTTGTTTATGTGGGTCCTATAGGAACCCAAATAGACCACCTTATAGAGGCCAAGGTGACTCTCTAGGATATACAGTTGGCATCTAGAATCAACCGAAATAGGATAATTATGGAGTATGATTTGCTAAATATTTTAAATGACCTAAAAGGGAAAATAATCCCCTCTCACACCATCGAAGACATCATATATGATGCCAAGTTACTCTTAAAGGGCATGCCTCACTTTCAACTTATCCATAACTATATAGAATTCAATGGGGTGGCTTAACTCCTTGCCAACATTGGAGTTGAACTCCATATTTTAACTATCATGATGAAATCAATGTACCTAAAAATGTTCTTAATGCCTTATGGGTTGAAGGTATCGATGCATGTTAAAAAAATCATTTATCTACACATGTATAATCTTATTTTGAATGGGTGGATCTTAATTAGGTTGATCTATAATTATACCTATAGGAGGGAGCATAATTACTATAGCATTTCTTTGGTAGGATTCCCAAACTACACTTACACTTTTAAGATTTGCTCCATCCAAAAGCTTCCTCCTACTCACTTCAGCTATACATTCACCGATTTGATGGGATGTGATACATAAATATTGGAACCAATCTCTTTCACATATGTTCATGGCTATAAAATTTTTTGGAAGAAACTAAAATAGGGGGAATCACCAAGTTCATGGACAAGTCAAAAATCACAATGTAGAGGTTGCCCATGATTTTGTTGTAGCCTAGAACAAATGTAAAGTGACCATTCATAGAATTACAATCACTATTTCATAGGAATACATTGGTGAAGCAAATGGTATGTCTTATGAAAGGACCAAAGCATTCAAAGACCAAATTAAGAAATAAGAGATACTATAACACTTCTTTCAGATAAATTAATTTGTGAAGACTAATAAGAAAGTCTTCCCACAAGTAGATATCCTATGCTACTAGCCCAACATTTATCTTCAATTCATGCACTAAATGATGCTTTAATTTAAATTCACTCTTATATTTTCCCACCACTTTCTATTATTGAATCATTTTATTAGCTACAAAATTAGTCTACCTTTATTTCTACTTAAGTCCCTTGAAATAACTATTTTTCTACATCAAGTGAATGAATCCAACCCTATCTTCCATAAAGGGTTGATACTTCTCCTCATCAAGCATAGCCAAGCCATAAAAAATCAATAGATTCTCCTTATGGGATCTTTCTCCAAAGAGGACTCCTTGAGGGAATCCCTAGTGGAAGATCCCACCAGCCCTTTAAATGCACCCCCTAGGTTAGCCTTTCTAAGTCCCATCCTAATGAGATTCCAATTAATTTTTTCATCCCTAAACCTAAGATGATCTCACTTGAAGTGGGTACCCTAGTGGAGACTACCCATAAATGCAAATCCATTCTAAATAATTTTCCTGTTATTGAATCATTTTATTAGCTACAAAATTAGTCTACCTTTCTTTCTACTTAAGTCCCTTGAAAGCACTATTTTTATACATCAAGTGAATGAATCCAAACCTATCCTTTAAAAAGGGTAGATCCTTCTCCTATTCAAGCATATCCAAGTCCTACATAATCAAGAGGTTCTCCCTGGGGGATCCTTCTCCAAGGAGGACTCCTAAAGGGAATCCCTAGTGGAAGATCACACCTCAGGATCCCACGAGCCCTCTAAATGCAAGGTTAGCCTTTCTAAGTCCCCTTCTAATGACCTCCCCATTAAATTGTTCATCCCTAAACCTAATGTAATCTCACTTGAAGTGGGTACTCTAGTGGAGACTGCCCACAAAGGGAAATCCATTCTAACTAATGACATGGAAAGAAAAAAATTATAGATGGAAAAATTTAATTCCAAGGTTAAAAAAGTAGGGATGGCCCTTGCCATGCTCTTTTAGGATTATAAATCTTTATACAGATAGGTTGAGTCTATAGTTTAGGGTTTTTTTTCAGTCCATCTAATCCACCTAGTCCCCTATGATTCAGTCACCTAAAGCCTTGATATCCCCCCTTTGGGTTCCCCCAAGGGTCCCCCCCCAAAGAAATATCTTTTGTAGGATAAATAAAAAATCAACCCCGTATGATCTTCTTTGATGAATCTATTGAAGGTACTAAGAACTACACTTGGGTAAAGGTTTCTAAGTTAAAATAGAACATCCTAGTGAAGAATACTAAAGATGTTGAAGACCCATCGAAGGGAATTTCCTCCTAAGTTTCTTTCTAGTTTCCTATTTTTTGGCTCTTGATTTAGTATTATATTTTTTTATTGTTTTGGTTGTTCAACCTTTAATTGGCCTATTTAAACGTTCTATACATCACTTTGGTGGTTCTAGGATCCTTGTAAAACTTGGTTTTTACTTTATCAGATAAAAAAATATATGGAATGGTAAATTTCATGTTTTATAAAATCAATAAATCCAAAATTCATCAAATCATTTTAAATCCCCAAACAAATCACCCAAAATCAAAGGCAATCTAAAAATTTGAAAGCAAGGGACAGGAAGTGTAATTTAACCACTTCATAAATCTAAATTCTTACACACTCAACTCCCTATATTTAACCCTCAACCTCTATCATTTAATGAGGAATTTGATTCATTATTACCATTGATTTTGTATCAAGATTGGAAATATAAATTCATCTTGAAAATATATAAATTGAGCTCACATCACTTCATTTTAATAAGTTTACTTATCCTAGAAATTATCTATCTAATTAACAATTAATACATAGTTCCATCATCATATCCATCAATAAAATCATATAATTGATAAGGGGATTTGATTCCCAAATGTTCATGCATAAATTAACATTGAGAAACCACATATCTACTTTAATGTCAGAATAATCCAACATCAAAAGGATCACCTTATCCATTGGTAAGTGAAGGTATCTCATGTTTTCTCCATATTTTCTCATCTAAGGTACCATTAAAATTGGTTAATCATAGATATTTAATTATGTTTTGGTTTGATTTATAACACTTTGTGGTTGATAATAGTTATTTTGTATATACATTTAAAACACATGGTAGTACCATGCACCCACAATCCTTTATTATTTAATTACTTTCTAGGTATTATTTACTTGGCTACACATAATTTAGAGGTGATTAGGTTTGAGTCAATTTTCCCTTTTTCAGTTCAAAATTACATTCCCAAACTCTTGATGTCTCTATTTTGAGAAGTGATGTTTGTGTCATTGATAACTATGTTTGTGTCTCTTATATCAACATCTATGTATATATTTTATATGTATTACCCACACATACTTCATATCTTATCCATTTCCCACATCATCTATGTCATGTTAGTTGACATCTACATGTCTTTGTTTGATGTATTATATATTTTTTTTAATTTTTTACACATTTTCCATTCAGACATTGCATCATATCCATTTACCACATCGTCTACATCCTAATAAATGATTCTTGTGTCTCTCTATTTAACATATGATTTTTTATTCATATTTATTTTTATGTATATTGTCTATGTAGACATTGCATCAATTATGTTTCTTATGATGTCTCCATCCTAATAAATGACATCTTCATGTCTATGTTAAATGTTTACATGTTTTAAAAGCTAAACATATTTTCTTATAATATTACACCCTTAAAATATTCCTAAATTAAAATAATCACTATTTTCTCATAGATTTACACTAGCCAAAGACATTTTATCAAACCAAACACACACATTTAAATTTTAAGCGTATTAAATTAATATTTTGTGTGCATAATTTTAATAGCTTTATTTGTGTGTGTGTGTGTGTGTGATATTTGTGTCAAGTATGCTCTTCCATTATGCCATAAAGTGACCTTGTGAATCAAAATCAAACTAAATCAATTGTGTTATATTTAGGACACATTACATATTTTCTTTACTTATGTGAAAAGGTGATAGTTGATAGTTCTAAAAATTCATAATCCCTACATGAAAGTTGGATAAGTGTCTAAATAGGTCCTAAGATAGGTCTAGGGATAAGCTAGGGATGGGTGGCCTCATAGAACACTCATTACACTCAAGTGACATTTAGATGACTACACTTTCCACCTTTTATTCTATAAATTATGCTAAGCAAAATGACTAGGATAAAAGAAAATAAATGTACTTGGTATTACCTAAGAGGTGACACCCATGAATCTAGATCTGAGTATGTGAAGTGTACTCTATTGCATGTCTTAAAAATGAAACATGCATATATTCATCCTTACCTAAGAGATATCTAAACCAAAGACAAATATGAGTAAAGAGATAATAGAGAGGAAATGAACTAATACACATCATTGGGTATGAAAACCAATGCATAAACCTAGTGACATCTCATGTATGTGTAGTTAGTGATCAATTGATGAATAACTTGAATTGAGATATATAGCTTGCCCAATCCCCATGTGTGGGTAGCTCAAGAAATCAAGTTAGATTTGACTTAATTATTACCTACCTATGTGAAGTATATGCATTTGTAGTTTAATAATGCAATGTAACTAAATGTTTATGACTATAATTGAAATTTATTTGTAATGGCTCTACAACCACTCAGGAACTCTAGAATGAAAATTAGATTAGGGGTCTCTTAGTCACTTGAGTATGTAGCTCAAAGACTACTCAGTAATGCTAACTTTTGTAGACACAATATTACATAAAAATTGGTATAAACTAGTGCAAATGGTGTCAAGACTAATAACATAGATAATGATATAGAGTTTGCCATTCCATCTTATCAACTAGTGTAAAATTAGCATAAGGAAATAATGTGCCACGTAAATGCCCCCAAACTTGATATCTATAGATATGGATTATATATTGAGTTTTAATAATTTGTATCTAAGTATCTAAAACTAAAATTGGAGTGATCATGCCATGTATGATACCCCTCATCTAAGCAAATTAGTATGATTTTTTATAAAATTGAGAAAAAATTAAAAATATGTAATTGAATTTATGCAAACTTGTACTTTACATGTTATATTTTTTTATAAAATATAAATTTTCTTATTTATGGGGATTTTGGATAGTAAAACCATACATTAGATAGTAACATTACAGTGCTAGTGTCCACTTTTAGTGCTAGTGTCCAACTATGCTTATTTTTTTTCCAAATTGACTCAAATCTCTATGTGACTATTTTTTACTATGTTTTATTTATTGTGAACTCTATATTATATGTCTATGTTCTTAAAATTATATTTTGAGTGCATTGAGATGGATTGATCTATGTGGAAAACCTTTGTGAATGCCCCTCTTTTGAGGGGAGTTATTGAACATGTATAAAAACTATCCTAAAAAAATATCTACATGATATGTGTTAGCTTGAACATATAATATATCTATATAATAAACCAATATAATGTGTATACATTACATCAAAATGTAAGATAATCTAAGCATAAGTTGGTGATGTATAATTTATGTTATATCTATAATTCACAAGGCTATCAAGATAAATATAACAATGTAAACATGTGTATGGATAACAAATCTGAGTAATAAACTAAGTAACTACCTAGGGAGATGGGGCATGATGTACATCAAGGAACCCAAGGAGGAAGGGGAGATGCATGAGGTATTTCATGACATATAAAATTGGTGTGTAACAATAAAGAGACAAGTTTCATGTCCATGACACATACATGAAAGCATCCATATAACACATATGAGGCCCACAATGTAGGCCAAGGGGCCACATGCAAGGGACATGGACACATGTCACTAAATATGAGAAAGAAAGACACATAAGGACATGCTCAAATATCCACATACACAAAAGTAAGCAAGTTGGTGTGGAGACACATGGAAAGACATGTTCAAATGTCCATATACACAATAAAAAATGCACACATAAGGATATGGTCACTTGTCACTAATACAAAAAATAATAATATATGATTAAAAAAATTACTAAAAACTACATATAAATGACCAAACATGATCACATGACCATTAATAGTTTATTGTCAGTCATTTATAATGTGACCAAATTGATGACTAAACCATTTTTAATCATTTATTGGTTGTTTTGATTGATCAATTTGGTAGTATATTTAGTCATGATTTAGTCATTGATTATTATAATCTGGTCCCTTAGTGATTTTTTATTCACTGATATATTTAGTCATAATTTCAATCATTGATTATTGTTAACTAGTCACTTAGTTAGTCATTTTTATTTAATGACTTTTGTCCATTGGTAGTGTATTTAGTCATTAATTTTAATCATTATTTTGATCAATTTGGTAGTATATTTAGTCATTTTTATTCACTAATTTCACTACTTATCATTGTGTCCTAATCACATTTATTATGAGTATTTACACATCAAAGAAAATCAATATGACACAAGGTAGCCTCAATCCTTTAAGGCACATTCTCGCATGACAAATCTTGGCAAGTTCTTTCACATGTGAAATCATCATAGGATTAGCCTACATTTTACTAAAGATTTTGTGTGGGATTTGAAAGCTTCTAGATGTTTTGATTCATTTTTTTTTAATACATGGTGGTGGTTCACTTTGGTCTAGGTCCCTTTTTAGCCATGCAATAATTTGGTGAAGCTTTCAGTCATGGTAGGAGAAAAAGTTAAAACTGAGCCATTATCATGTGATGAAACCAAAGCAGATGCTATGCTCTAGAGTATATGTTATGAATGTGGGATTTATCATTTTTTTGAATGTCTAAATGGATATGATGAGAACATCTCCATTTAGTTTTCTTCAAGCTGGGATGGTGATCATAAAGTTTAGGTTGGAGGTATAGAGTATGTTGTTAGTGAGGAGTAGATTTCTAAGGCCATGAGTTTATGATACAAAGGTATAAGATTTAAAATACTCACCAAATTTAAAGACCCATAGGGGTTGAAAAAATTCTTTGGTGAAGGAGAAGTGTTGGTGAAGTGGTAGGGAGGCTTTGATAGATTGAGCTTATTTAACCCTTGGGATAAGTCACCATCATGAAATATTTTACCCTTGAAGGTCATTTTAGGTGAATTTATCATTACCATTTCACTCTTTTGAGTCACTTTCATCACAAGGTGTTGGTTGACTTCCCCTTCTTCCTCTTATCATCCCTAGAGATGTTTGTTAAGTCTGTCAAAAATTCCCTAGAAAAAAACTCAACTGCCTTTGCCATTCTACTCCACCAAGGTATTATCTTAAAGTTTTATCACTTTCGCTTTGAATTATATCCCTCTAAGCCTTTAAAATTTTAGGCATTAAATATTTCCCATGATAGTGACCCTATTTAATATCACATTCCCTTGAGAGTCATATTTGGTTCCCTATGTCCCTATGGTTCCCTACCCTTTTCCAAGAACCTTGTTTCCCCTATTCAAACTTATCCCCTAAGTTTGAAATATTTTCCCCTCTCTATTTGGGCTCTAGTTGTCCCTCCCTAATAGCTATGACTTCTAGATCCCCTGACCCTTCTCACTCTCTAGTTGTCAAAGGGATATGGGAGCTAAAAAATAACCCTTCTTTTTCTATCAATAAGAAGAGGAAATCAATTATTTGGATCAACTCTGAGAAGATCACTTAGGGAAAGAGTAAGAAAAATAATGTGGTGGGGTTGGAGCCTTAGAATTTGGCCAGTGATAAAGAACACCTAGAGACTTAGGTACAAGGTGAGGAGGCTACAAAGGAAGGGTATGGTTTTAAATTTTAGAGCTATATGGAAAGAAAGATGAATATCAAGATATTGGTAGGGAGAAATTTTTCATTGGTAAAGACTGTGGATGATCCCTCTACCTCAGACCTAGGGGAGGAAGTAGGTAAATTACAAGATAAACCCAATCCAAATCAACAATTGGAGGAGGAAAATAGTTATTTTGAGGAGCTAAATGAATCCACTTATGATTATAACAAGGAGGATTTCATGGATACTAGTGAAGAGGAGAGACAGATTGAAATGGAGTTGAAGGAAGTGAAGAAGGGTTTGCACTCTATTCAGAATAAAATGAAGGTGATAACCACTGTTTACTTTAAATTTTTCCACCATGTAGCTTCTTCCCTGTTGATTTTATAAGACCTCCCAGAATAAGATAAAGATATAAAAGGAAAAATTAATAGCATGGAGGACTTTCTAAAGTTCATCAAATAAGATTGGAAAGATTTGATTAAAAACTAGTGTTTTTGTTATGGTTAATCCCTAGTCTATTTGTTGTTTCCTATTTTTCTTTTATCTGTCCACTATTTTTAAGCTTTTAGTGACCTTTGGCCTATTTTTCTACACCTTGGGATTTATTTACTTGGGCTTTGCACCCTCTTTGTAGACTTATAATATCAAAAACATATAATTGATGTAATTATAAATGCTCACTTCTTGAAAGAAAAAATTAGAAAACCTTCAATATTGATTACAAATTATGATTACAGACACCCATTACGCTATTTTACTTTTTACATTATGTAGTATAGGGTATATTTTCCACTTCCATTGAACACATAAGTAGTAGTAGTAGTAGTAGTAGTAGTAGTAGTAGTAGTAGTAGTAGTAGTAGTAGTAGTAGTAGTAGTAGTAGTAGTAGTAGTAGTAGTAGTAGTAGTAGTAGGAGCAGCAGCAACAACAACAACAGCAGTAACAGCAGCAATAGTAGTAGTAGTACAAATATTTTATATATACATATCTAAAAAATGTGGAGAGATGACACATTTTAGACTCTAATTTTATATTTTTCACATACCATACTAATTAAGACTCCATTAACTTCTTCATTAATTTATAGCTGAAAAGAGTATGAAAACATTTAAGTCGTGATATTAAGTACAAGAAAGGTAATTGCAAGTAGGTTGTAGATTGCTTAAGTCACCTCTAATTAAGCAGTAAGAGTAATTTAATATTAGGCACAAGAAAAGCATCTCTAATTACACTAAAAACTACTTATGTCACCTCTAATTATATAACTAACAATAGTCCTATATTCATGTGGTGATGATACTTTTAAATGGCCAATACTATATGGCAGTGATCCTTAATATTATTCACAAACAACGTAAAATAAATAAATATTATTTTGCTCAATATTTAGAGCATGACTATGATGAATCCATGAATATTTCTCATGAATCAACATTTACAACATTAGGGAATATAGCTTACTCTAATTTGAAACTCATGATGAATTAATTAATGTTTGGGTATTAGATATAGGTGCCACCAAACATATGACATAATGATGAGACTTCAAAACATATGACATAAAACATAAAAAAAACATAATCAATCATTTATTTGCACACAATGAAATGGCTATTAAGAGGGCAAAATCATAAATTTTATTCAGAAAAGGTGTTCTTACAATAGATATAAGATAGAAATATGTGTCTTTGCTTTGAAAAATGTGTTAATACAAAGTGTGTTTCTCAGTGTTGTGACTAAGAAAACTGAGTTACAATGCCATTTTTGCTTATACATCTCCAAAATATATTTAAAAACCACCAATAATATCTTAAAAAAACACATTCAAACTATTTCATAAAGGAGTGGGCCAAGCTATCTAACAACTAGTACATGATAAACATCAACTATGTCATTTTTTAAAAATATTTTAGTGGCCACTGTGTGAAGGTCCCTTCTTTCTCTTTTAGATGGAAAAATCCATCTATTTTGTCTTCATAATCAAGGGGTATGTTACTTGTGACCTTTAAAATATTTACATTTGCATCTCTTGTTCCTTTCAATTTGACTCCATGTAAAATAGATAGTGAGTAAATCTATCCAATGCCCACAAAAGCACCATCAAATAGATCCAACACCTAGACTTTATCTCCTTCTTGGATTTTATCAATAAATGTCTATAAAAACAAATTAAAATACACATTATATTGAGATATAAAACACACATTATATTTTAAAAATAGAGTGAGGTAATAGTCACATACAAAGTTGCAGAGGAAATTCAAATTGATTTTGGGTTCTTAGAGAAGAAAATGGCAACCTGAGGAAAGGGGATTCACAAGGTATTGCTGTAAATTTAGGATATGGTAGAGTTGAAGCAAGTCAAATGGAGAAAATTTTGGCTGTCAATTCTTTTCTAAATGCTAGAGGTGGTTATATGAGAAGCTAGGATGGAAGAGTGCCCATTCCAATGATATAATGACTTTGTTTAAATACTATCTCAATATCAAAATACATTCTACTTATCATTATTTATGGTTGATAAGTCCCATAATTATAATATGGGAACTCTAGAAGGAATAGAATAGAAGATTGTTTCAAGACAAGGAAATGAGTCTCAAATCCTTCTAGAACAAGATTGAATCAAGTATTATGGAAATATTTGACAACAAATTAAACTCTATTAAGTTAAAATAACATTTTAAGCATGAAGAATGATAAAACATTAGGACATATAACTACCAAATATTATATTACCTCAACTAATTCAACACAATTATGATGATTGTGCTGCACATTATTGTCTACTTCATCATGATCACTATCAATATCAGTAGCTCTATTGACATCATGAAGGCATTTTTGTTTTCGTAATACTTTTATAAAATTACTTTACATTTATTTTAACCATCATGATATATATATAACATTTAATAGTCAAGTAAAGAATTCAAGCTATAAATTTATCCAAAAGAACATTATTTGGATCACTCTAATAATAAAGAAATTGGGTTGGATTCTCCTACACTCAGATTTCAATAATCTACATATTAAGAGGTATTTGTATATAAAATATCTAAATAATAATAAATGAGATCAATATAGCCTCTTACCGCAGATGAATCCATGGATTTATGCTCATTCCATGCAGAAATTATAGGGTTAATAGAGGTAACCAACTACAAAAATTGCTGAGTGAGACAAACTATGAAACTCATTACCTATTGGTACCCTTCATTTGAGTTGATATGATCTAGAGATACTTCTACTGGGGATTTAATATTTGGCTATGAAATCTCCATTGATGAACTAGATTTCCACTTCATCCCACTCTTAGTTTTACTAGGTTGATCTAGTGCTACCATATAATTGACAATATCTTCTGCACCTACTTCTCTATTACTATTTTCCACCTAAAATACATCAATTTCAACATATAGTCATTTCAATAAAAAATAAAAATAAATAACACAATGTAAATTGAACCAAAAATCCATACACTTATTATAAGTTTATCTATTTTGGCCTACAACCTACCTCAACCAAATGTATATCCAACCCTCACATTATCTCTTACTCTCTTGCATTTGGTACTCTTTGTCAAATATTCTTTGGAATGCATACTTTATTTAAATGCCTCTCACTATTTGGGAGATATATTGGAGTCTAACCTCTCTTTTCCCTCCATGATTATTTTCCTACAATTGTATCTAGAATTATTCATCAAAATTCTCATCTTTTACTTGTAATATTTTCTAGATATTTATCCACTAGTAGTCTCAAAAGTATTTTCTATTTTTTGTATAACATTTTCCATATTTTTTGGATCTTGATCTATAAAACTTGATTTGTAAATATCCAAATGGTCCCTACATCTTATACCTATCTCAGAGGCCCACTTTGCATTATTTGGCCCAATGGGTTCACCATCTCTTGATACCTCAACCAAGAATGGCTTCTTGCTTTCTAATTTTCTTTATTTTGCATTCCTCTCTATAGATATGTATAAATAGTGACTCAATATTTATATTTTTATAAAATTAGACACATATTATATTAAACCACTACCATTATTTTTGGTTGATCCACTAATTCCATCAAAAGTTCTAGATGCAACAGGTGCACTCTGAGGCACAACCGATGCAAGTGATCTCTCTTCATGACTTTAATTAATTGGAAATTAATTCTCTTTAGCCACATAAATTGTGGCATGAGTAGGTAGATAAATAGTGGTGTCCATATATTTCATTCAAACACATCCTTTAATGTTGAATAAATCATTTGTAGACTTGTTGTTCCTTTGCTCTGATTTTTTTCAATAATTTCTCCTAGACTTAGTGTTAAGAGATCAACCTACTCAAGTGTGGCATGAGTAGGTATATTAGTAATATTCTCCATCTATTTCACTTAAAACACATCCTTTAATGTTTAATAAATCATTTATAGACCTGTTGTTTCTTTGCTCTAATTTTTTTCAATAATATCTCTTAGACTTTGTGCTAAGAAATAATCACAATGTTGCACATCACCATGTGTTATATTAGGCTACACATCACCATATGCTATATTAGGTTGAAAATCACCATGTTCTATATTAGGCTACACATCACCATGTGCTATATCAAGATACACATCACCATTTACTATATCAGGTTACACATCATCACAACTATTATTTTCACTAGCTATATTTGTTGAATCACAATTGCGTTGGCTTCTACAAGATGGTGGCAGTGTATCTTTTCTTTCTTTTTTTTTCTTTTCATTTTTTTTCACTCTTTTATTGCCTATAAAATAAAAATATATATCATATTATGTGCTATATACATAAATCTCTTGCCTATAAAATTACATTAAACACTATTAAACAAATAATATACTACTTAGTGGAGTTATAACTTACCTATTTGTCAAACCAAGATATGATAAATATTAATTATTCTTGGCCACTTTTTCTCTACAAAATCACTCATAATCTATCAATGAAATTTCAGCATTATTATCACTATGATCGACTAATTTGTGCCTTAAATTCCTTTTCCTCATTTCCTAAAGTCCAAATAAACAATAATGTGTAAATAAATAACTTGAATCAATAAAAATTTATGGAGTTCATAAGTTAAAATGGAAACTTAAAATAGAATTTAGGTTACAAATTAAAAAGAATTTTTAGTCAAAAACTAGGAAGATGTTTAAAATTATAGGTACTAGACTATCAATATTACTATTCCTTGTTTCAACTGGATATTAACACTTATGAATCCTAATCAATATTATCTACATCTACTTGAATTTATTCATCATCCTCATCTATGACATGTAATACATTATCTCTCCCAATCTCTTCATTAGTAATAAATATATCTTCTTCAAACACTCCATCATCATCCTCATCCACTTCTTCGAATGTTTCTTGTAAATTAACATATTTCCCATTAGGCATTATATCAATAACTTCCATGAATTTTTATTTGGAATGAGACTATATTTGAATGACATAAAACCATCCTAGGCTTCTTACATCATCAATTGTAAATGATTGGTTCATTTTATGAGGGGAAACATAAGGCTCGTTTGTCTCTTATAAAAATTGTCTTGTATTTATGCGTACAAATCCATACTCATTAAATTATACTACAGATGGTTATATCCACTTACATTTTAATAATATAGGACTATTTTCACCAAAATCCACTTGAATAATTTCTTCTCAGTTTCATGAATAAATTTAGCACTAACAACACAATCACAATTTGACTTTCCTTTGTCTTTTTATTCCACTCTTAAATGACTATTATAGGCCCACATTTCACTACAATGCATATCACATAAATGTGAATATTTTTAAAACTCACTTTCCTCCATTTTTATATCTTTACCTTCTTCTTTTCCATCATTGACTGCATTAGTAATCCATTATTAAAATTATGGAAAAGAATCACCTCTAATCAAATCATGACATTTGTGCTTTTGAGGTCGATGTTGCATCCATACAATATTGATTATCTTATTCATATATTCTATATAGAATATTAATTTACAAATAGAAATATTAATAATATAAATGTTTAAATGTAATTGAGTAAAAAAAAATATTTTGTAACTATTTACCTATGTCATTTAACGAATGAACATGTGTTTTGAAGAATATAGGCATGTTTCACACTTATTTATTATGTGATATCTTGAAGTGACATCCATTTCCTTATAATAATTCACTTTCAACTCTTTAATCTTCATCATCACCCCATACATGTTAATTGACATTTTTAAAATCCTTCATATATTCTATGCAAAATCCCAGGGCCTCTTGCATTGAATATCCCTCAGACATGTTGCCTTCTAGTTTTGTCCTAGTATGAACATTTTTTTCCAAAACCTTCATATATTTTTATATAGGATCATCTATCTCATTCTTATTGGGCCACAATGCTCTAGTTCATATTATAGATGTATCAAAATATGCATAGAAATGTTAAATATTGTTGGTGGAAATTCTTGTTATAATAAACAAAAGACTTCAACAACCTCCTCCCTAAAACTATCAAAGTTTTAAGGATCTAATAATGTAAACTCATTATCTTTAATATTAGGACCAATCCTTATAATTGTCAATCTTGTCCCCTTTGCCAAACTTGGTATATTTACCACAATAGGTAAAATATTCTTGATTACGACATGATAGTTATGGGTCGTGAGGCCTCTTAGGCCATTAATGTTAGTTTGACTTATAATACTACTACTCACATATCTAGTGGAAAAATGAGTATGAGACATTAATTGTAAAAATTGTGCATGTTGTTCCTTTATCTATACATAAGGAGCACTAGGTTTTCTATATTTTTCATCATCAAATTTTTAAACCCAAAGATTTTGATGAATATTTAGTTGTCAAAATTCTTCACGTGATGAAATATTATCAAAAGCACCAAAAAGAGTTTATATAATATCATAGGCTATATTTTTCTCAATATGCATAAAGTCAACAATATGCCTAATGGATATATCCTTAAAGTATGGAAAATTATAGAATATGCACAACCATTTTACACTAATTTTATTACATGAATAATATTTACTACCAATAGTCCCATCATTTTAAATAAATGACATTCTTTTTTATCCATTCTCAACAATGTAATCACCCATTATTAGGAATAATGCTTCACAATTCTCTTATTGACCATTGAAACATGTTTTTTGTTAATGATATAGATGATCCATTTTAAGGTAAGAATGATTTACATAATAAATACACTTATGATAACTTCTTGAGTGCCTCACAAAATCCTTAAATTATCAAGTATGATGTCCTTGGTATCCATGAACATTAAGACTAGACAATGTGCCATATGTTAGAAGATCATGAATCATAAACAATAAGGAAGTTATTAAAGTGAATTTGATTGAATGACCATACCTTAAAGACTTAATTGCTTCAATTCATTTCCATAATTCCATTAAATCATCATATAATGGTTCTAGATAAGCATCAATTACATCTGAAGTCACATTTTTCTTTCCTGGTATAATCAATGATAGCATTAAGAAAAATGGTTTAGTTGCTAACCATGGAGGCAAGTTATAATTTATTAAAAACATTGGCTAAGTTGACCATTTATTAATTTTATCTAAGAATGGGTTCACCCCATCTAGAACCAAACCCAACCTTATATTATGAGGATATTGAGAAAAGTCAGGCCATCTGTTATCAAATTCCATCCACATCTTAGAATTAGACACATATTATAATTTTCCATTAGTGTTCTTATTTTGGGAATGCCATTACATAAGTTTAGTAATGTCTCTACACATATACATTTGAAGCAATCATAGGATTATCAAAAAGTGGTGAAGAACCTTTCTAGGAACCATAACTGATTTTAACCCTTGCCTTTACCTTGCCTCATGACATTTTAGACATCACTCTCACTTTCAAGATTATTACAAAATAATACACAACCATTCACACATGTGTGGATATTTTCATATCCTAAGCCTAAATTAGTGATTTTATTTTTACATTGACTTCATTTTTATGGAATGTGGAGTCAGGTGGTAACAATGAGCTTAATAATGCCAATAACTAATTTTTAAATGTGGAGACCACCTTTTTAAATTTTCATAATAGTTATTATGTTATTTTATGTTTTTGGTATAATAGCATATAATATAATAAAATTTAATTACCCTATTTTATGATCATTTATCATCTATTAAAATTATCAAATTTAAATTCAAAGTCACTTATAAATAGATAAGTGTTATAACTCATCTCACACATAAGCATTAGTAATTACACACTTAAATTTAAACATATTTGTAATATATGAGACACATATTTTGTTATATCAATATTCTTGTCAATTTTATTATTTTATCACATAGTGTATCACTATTAAAGTGTTATTCAAAAGACATTAGCCACCCAGAACCTTATATACATAGAGATATTAACTCTCTAGAGTCTGCACTCTAGATTTTTCATATATTTTCCTTGGCACTCTAGGTCAAAAATTTAACTAATGAATTATCTACTCAAGAACCCTATTAGGATGATTTTTTATGATCATGGCAACCATATCCTACTAAATCCAAATGTTAGAGAAAAAATAATCACAACTATAATTGCACATTTTTAGGGTGAAATTTTTTACATAAATTTTATGTAACACTCTATACAATATATGTTATTTCTATATATTTTCATATTTTATAAAATGTTTTATGGGCTAGTGGTAAGTGGTAAAATTTATATTAAATATGTCTTGTACTCCCACCATAGTCAAATCCAATGCTTGTGGTGATACGGTAAATAGTGAAAGGATGCCAAAAGATCTCATGATCCCATGATGGTTAGATCAAAGGTTGGTAGTAATACAATATGAGATATAAGGGGTAACATTTATCCCACAATCCTATGATGATGTGTATCAGGGATTGAAGGGTAGTGATAAGTGGTAAAAGATGTGGTATAACCATCTAGAATCTCCTACAGTCATGTGATAGATCTAAATAGGTCTTGTAGTGATGCAGTAAAGTATTAAATGTTGGAATGACTATATCACCACCCCATAGTGGTTATCATTGATGCCTATGATTGAAGTGCCCACACATCTATTAGATTGGACAAAATCAATGGTCTATGTTTAAAATAATTAAATGCTAAGATTTATCAATTTCATGGCATGAACCAGAGTAATGGAAAAATTATCAGCTCCATAGCAGAATAAAATTTGGAATTTATTTGTATTTCATCATTCAATAAAATTTAGTGGTTATTGTAGATGGTGAATTAAAACTCTATGTGTGTACTTCAACCATCTTCCAACTAAGTAAGTCTATCTCATCACTCTCTTCATAAAATTTGGTATTTAGTTTGTGTTTTATTTTCAACTGGTTTGGTAGAGCAAGTGACTATCAAAACCCTAGTTCATAAAAGCATCAAACTATGGCACCTAAGAAATCTAAGTCTAAAAGTAAGAGCACTAAACCCCCTATTCCCAACAAGTTGTCCCTTTAATAGTGACTATTATAAATTTTTCCAAATTTAGTTGACAAAGTTATAAAAAACTATTCAAAGATGTAGTAGAGGGTATTGGGATGCTAGAGTCCCTATCTTAGGATGGAACCTTTTTTTGTATTTTTATGAAAATCAAGATGGATAGGGACTAATTTCAAACCCATGGAATTTTATTTTGGCTAAGATTATTGTGCCAAATGTATTCATTGATGTGTATTTGATAATGATATTGGCATATCACTATCATCTAGCCACCAAAACTATCAGGTTGCCAAATGGGTCACCATTAATGGTTGTGGATAGAAATTCAATCATTGATTACTTCATGCTCAACAAGCAATCCCTCAAAAAAAATTGACTTAAAGAAGAGTGAAGAAGAATATACAAGTCTGAGAAATACACATAGGAGTGATGAGTTTCCCATGTACATGAGGAAAGGGGCCAATAATAGAAGGATTTTAATCCCAACCATTATAGTTAAGCCTTTTCCAGTTGGTGACTTTGCCATGTATTTCAAAAATATAGATTTTGCTTTATGTCAAGTGCTAGGAATTGATACCCAAGATAAAATGCCAGTTGGAATGATGATGATGGCCATGAGAATACAAAACCCATAGGTTAATGTTGAGTATGATTTTGCATCATTTATTGAGAAGAAATTACATGAAAATTTTTTGAAAATAAGGGAGAAAAATACACCTATGGAGTTCAAATATTATTTTTTATTGTGTCATTTAATTTTATATCAGAACAAAAGGAATTGGTCTAGTAGGAGGGACTTGAACATGATTGTTCAAAAGAGATAGAGATTGCCTACACAGTGATGGTGTTAAAAATGGGACACTCATTATCAAAACTATAACTATGTTGTGTTCCATGATAATTTCTTAGTCATAATAATGAATTCCTTTGGTATCCTTTTGACTAGATTGACCAAAGAGGTCAGAGAAATATATAGGCCTCTTGCTCATAGGCCAGAATAGGGTCACAAACATAAATTTAATGATTGGTATTTCTTTTCTAAACATACTATAATTAGATTATATGGGTGTACTCAACCACCCTATGTTGTTGTAAAAATATATGATAAACAAAATTGCTTTTCTTGAATTCATGTGGCAGATGCTCTAGATGGAGAAAAATGTGATGAAAAAACAAAAAAGGGCACATTTCTTCAATATTCCACTGTGTTTAATGAATGGTACATTGGTGTAGATACCTTGGAGGAGTTGAAACCCTATTTTAAGGCTAAATATTCTTTAAAATAAGGGATAGAAAGGGTTTATGATCTATAGGGTCACATGAACTTTATTAGACAAGTCATCCTTACCAGGATGGGGATATCCCATCAAATCAATTTTGATGAGGATGTGATAAAAAATTATGTCACTTTTGAAGAGGTATATAATAGGAAAATAAAATGGGAAATTTTGAATAAGGTTGAGAATGAAAAAAGAAAATAAAACCCTATTTTTTAAGGATTTTTTGTTGAAGATAAGGACCCTTTAAAAAGAATAGATCTGATAATTGATAATTTTGAAAAAATATATGGTAAGTTTGAGAAATAGCCTAAAAAGGCTACCAACATCCCTATCAAAAAGCAAATAGGAGTTATGATTCAATAAATTGGTCAAGATGTAATGTCAATGCAAGATCTAGTTGTTCTTGATTCACCACTTGCAAAAAGACAAAAGACTGATGATGTTTCTCCACTAGTTCCATATGAAATGATTGAAGGAGTTGATGACTCTAAGGAGGTGGCCAATATTTTGAGGCATATAAGAGAGGTAGAGGAAGTTTATCAACCCTTGTTGGTCAAGAAATAGAAGCACACAAACTAGAAGCAAGAATGGATGAATAGGCACAAGGTGAGCCTAAACTAGAAGTAGATGAAAAGGTTGTGGATTCTATGAGGTTCATTGAGGATGATGATTTCATCAATAACCCACAATTCAAAGATTTTTGGCTCAAAATGAAGATGAAAAAAAATTAATAAAAGGTGGAAATAAATAAAATGGGTGATGATGAATCTCAAAATGATCAAATCGTGACACAAACTTTCAAGGATTTGAAAATTGATGAAATAAATTTCAGCCTTGATGAGGCTAGAAAAATCATTTTGAAGAGTAATATGATAATCATCCTTAGCCTTAAATTGAATAAAATGTTTTTATTAGACCAAGTGATAAATCAAGATGACCTCGTGATGGTTTATAAGTTTGATTATGAGGATGGTGTTAGTGGTTATGGGTTTAACCCAAAGATAGAGACTCTAACAATATGGGCCACATAGAAGAACACCAACAATCCAAGATTAATTGATGTAGTCTAAGAGTTGAGGGGAATATTTGTGGTGAAATTTTTTTAGGATACATCAGTGCTTAAAGCTACCAATCTTACTATGTACTCTACAATGCTCACACAAGCTATTGTCAAGAAAACAAAGTAAAGATTGATTGACTATGAAAAAACTCAAATTGAGATGAGTGATGAAGTGAATATGTTGTATTTGGAAAAGGTCAAACTAAAGTAGCAGTTGAAGTGTGTTGATTCTCAAATCCAAGCAATTGTGCTATACCAAGCCCCTATGCCAGAAATAACTAGTGATAATATAGTCTCAGTTGATTAGTTGAATACACTAAAGTTAAAGTTGGAGAAAGAAATTAAACATTTGAAAAAGAAAAATGAGAAGATAAAAGATGAGGCCAAATTGAAAATCCTTGAGGTGTTTGAGAAGATTTTGAAATATAGAGTAAAATTGGTTGTTGACAAGTTAGGAGATGTGTATGAATTCTATTCTTCCTTATCTCAAGCCATTGATCATTTAAAGGTCAATCTTTCTATTTTGAATCCAATATATAGGAAATGACAACTTGCACACCATACATTTCTAACCTTGTGAAAAGTTATAGAAAGAGATATAGGTGCTCCATCCTCACTCAATCCAATATAAAAGATAGTGAAAATCATCTTGGATGAGTTTCACTATGTGAATGGTGAGAGCCAAAAAATGTAGGCAAATATTGATTCTTTTGTTACCTTAAAACACTAGTTTATTCCTTCCATTTTGATAAAGGATAAAAATATCAAAGGTTTTGATGCATGGAAAAATGAATATGGTTATACAGTTTTTCAATTCATTAATTTCTTGAAGAAAGATCAAAATGTAAATATTCTCAATTTAAATGTCATTTTGGATAGAGTAATTGTTCTAGATGTTGGATATGTAAAGATCATTATTGATGTCAAAGTTTTTCTAGACAAAAGATGGAAATATCACCAAGCCAACCTACTCTAGATCCAAGAATATAAGTGTCTTAATGATTTCATAGTGTACCAATGGGAGAATTAGTATTTGAAAACTAAAGAATAAGTAGGCCAAGTATGTAGAGGATAAATGAGCATCAAGATGCTATCAACATGGCACCAAAAAATCTTTGATGTCTTTCAATTTTGTATCTTTATTGTTTTTATGCTTTCCAATATGTATTCAAAATATATTTGGTGGTCTTTTTAAGAATTTTCAAAAAGTATATGTTGTAATAGGTCATATTAAGGGGTGGGTATATGAAAAGTCATTTTTTGGAATGTGAAAGGTTTGAAGCTTGTAGATTCCTTCACCCTATAAGAAGGAAACCAAGACTTTGGGAAAGCTCTCTGGGAATTTTATTTTGGAAAAAGACATCGTAAGGCCTACTCTTCAATGATAAATCACGTTTCTCTTGTTCCATATAACTAGTTCTCAGTTGATTATTGAATATTCATGTTATACTTTATCTGGTTGTCTCTATTTTTGTTTTTCCTTGTTATTTGAATTAAGATATCAATTATATCTTTAATTTTTCAAAACACATTTTCTATTTTATGGTGGTTTATCTAATTGGGTTTCCTCAAGTAGGGATTAAATTCCATTAAATAGATCACTGTAACTTAGAGTATTTAATTTGGATAATTAAGAAGAGCCAGGTAATAATAATCTTGCATGTCTATGCTAGTCATAGACAATCCCATGCCATGTAATTCAATTTGTGTCTAGATATAAAGCATAAATCTTTCAATGAATAAAATTCATTACCCAATTGTTGATAAAGGCACAAATCAATTATTTTCTAGAATCATTTCCTTGTATCATATTCAAAAATTCCAATTTTAATTATTTATTGTGTAAGAGTAAGAGTAATAGTAGAATAGGAAAAAAATCTAATTTAAATCATATGCCAGTTTGGATTAGGGTGAATTGGATGATTCAATTGACAAAATTACATAAATCCCTCAATCTACTTTGAAGTCACCAATAAATTTGAGGATTAATTAATCATTGATTAATATAAGGTAACACCCACCTATGCAAAGTAGAGCCTAAAGTGTAGAGAATCCTAATCACTTGGGTTGATCATGTCAGTTGGCCAAATTAGTTGCATAACCTAATCATAAAGCTTGGAATCCTTTTAAGGTTTTTCATACTACAAATTTGAGAACCAATAGAAAGATTTAGAAATTTTAAGAAAGATAACTTGCATAGATCCATGTGATACCCATGAATTTATCATGACGGGTGAGTTATTAATATCGTCAGACCCCAGTGTAGCCTTAGATTCTCTTAAGATGCCAAAGTATCTTTTGAAGAAGAGTAGAGAAGAAGTACCCATTAAATTGTTAAACAATATTGGGGTTATACATTTTGAGCGTGATGAACTAGAGTTGGCTCAATAAACTTTTATGGAGTCATTAGGAAATGATGTTTTGCCTCTACATAAGTATCTATGGTTAATTTTATGTATTTTTTACTTGTAATATTCCCATAGTTAGTGAAAAATTTAGTGTTCATGAAGGAATGGAAAAGATGTGTAGATCCTTTAAATTATACCCGTACTATGCAATAATATTAAATCATTTATCAAACCATTTTTTCTTCACAGGGCAACATTATTTTGTGGAACAGTTGATTAAGATATCTCTTATTTCAACTGATCACCCTCTCATGAAATCTCATTCATATTATAATCTTACATGATATTATCATATTAAAGGTGATTATGACACCACTAGTAGCTACTACATGGCATCAATCAGGGAAAGCTAGAGGACATAGGACTTTTTGGACAATTTCAATTGAAACTAGGAGATCTTAAGAGTTCTCTCTCAAATTTTAAAAAGGTTTATGAGGTCCACCCTAATAACTATAAGAGCTTAAAATTTTTAATCCATATATATTCTCAACAAGGGTAGTTAGAGAAGGCTTTGGAAATTTTAAGAAAGGCAAATTGCATAGATCCATGTGATGTCCATGCATTTATCAGGATGGATGAGTTATTAATATCATCAAACCCTAGTGTACCCTTAGATTCTAGTAAGACAAAAAAGTCTCTTCTGAAGAAGATTAGAGAAGAAGTAACCATTGAATTTTTAAACAAAATTGGGGTTCTTTATGTTGATCATGATGAACTAGAGTTAGCTCAATAAATTTTAATGGAGGCATTAGGAAATGGCATTTGGGTTGAATTCATAAATAAAAGCCCTAGTGCTAATTTTTTAGTTTTATCTATGTGCTTTAAGGATACATAATTATTCCAATGACTAGAATAAGGTGATGTTTCAATTGAGTTACAAGTTCAATTCCCATATGCTCCAAAATGTGTAGAGGAAAATAATTAAAAAATAATCCCCTAAACCCTAAATTTCCTGTATGGTTTTACTACTCTGTTACCTATATAACTACTATAAGTTGCTAATCATAAATCTATATATTTTGTGTTTTATGTAATGAGGGTTTCAAATTAACTCTAAATTCACTATAGAGGGTATCCCAAAATCTGAATTTGATGTAGAGGGCCTCACTGACTTCAAATTATTTGTAGAAAACTTTGAATTCCTTGCCCACCTTTTCAAAAGACTCTAGGTCCTCTCCAAACAAGCTTTATCTCCCATGTAAGTAGCTTATATAACCCAAAATGACTTAGTGATGGGATAATTACCAACTAATGAAATGAGGAAATATTCAATGAATAATGAATCATGTGTAATACACTTCCACCAGAATTTTTATAAAAAAAAAAATCATCTAATTTGTATTTGCATGAGTAACTATTTAGTCATTTTTATTTGTATGACTAAATAATTTTTTATTCAAAGACCAAATTAGTCATTTATTTACTCATTTATAGATGAGTTTCAAAAAAAATTTAGTATTTAGACATTTTTAGTTGTGACTAAAATATTTAGTCATGTAGGCATTTATTTGTGAGATTCTACTAGTGTGTCTAAAGCATACATAAAATGAAAGGAAGTGGATAAGATCCATAGAATAATGTCATACTAAAATTCCCCAAGATATATGTAAAATCATAGAGACACAATCAAGTATAAACTAGTAAGTCTCTAATTGAAAGTATGTATGAACATGTGGTACAAATTTGTATAAGATCAAAGATGTACATAAATCGAGTCTAGAGGAGTAGTAGTTATAAAAATATATATATGTAGTATACAGTGATCAATATCATTATATAAATAATGCTAAATATTTTATATAAAGTATATAAATATATAACCTAGAAATTAGAACTATGTATAGGATGCCCCCAAATGGGTGAATGTGTCAAATGAGGAACTTATGTATGTGCACCCAGTGGGTAGATAGTATCAAATATAGATCTATGTGATGGACGTAGTCTTATTAGCATATGTGAACACTCAAAAATAATAAGTGAATCATGTATGTATGATAAAACGAACTACACTAACATAAATATCATATTTAGTACCCAGAAAGTATAAGAAATGTGAACATGGAAATGCATACAATCTATAATTTATATTTTCTAAGAAAATAATTGAATGTTTTTGTGTTTCTAATGTATTATATTATTTTTGTATTTTTTCAATATAATCTATGTACAATAAATATGAAAATGAAACTATATATATAGAGCAAGAATAAAAGAAACTATGTACAAGTAGGGAGGAACATACTAACCAATAAGTCTCATAAGAGTCTCACTATCAAGGTGTCTTGTATCAAATAGAGAAAGAGTAATAATGCATTGTATGTAAAAATGTATCTATGGTTTAGGAAATAGTATTAATAATTGATCTATAGCTAACATTACCTATGGAGTAGGGATATAAATTAATAAAGTTGACTCAACTATCCTATGAATAGTTGGGCTCTTAGGGACCCATCTAGTAAAAGATGTAGTTGACATGGATGATCTATGTCAATAACCCTAAGAACTCAATAATATTGATCTCAAAATGAAAGTGGTAGAGAGATAATTTATATAATTTATAACATGTCTCTAACATAGGGGTCTCTCTAATAAATGTCTTCATAGGAGAGTATGCATACGTGGTAAAACTATATAAGTAGACCTCACCTACATTGGTGGCTCAACTAAATTTATTGGTATTTTACTATAAAATGTACTTAGAACTATAACTAGTGGTTGTGTCACTACCTTTGGGATAGGTAAAGGATACTCATATGGAAGGCCCTTCACTGTAACCACCCAATTAACATGTATATACTTAAGGCATATGTTTATGGTAGATGGAATGGATTAAAGTTAATATATACATGGCCTACCCAATAAAATGTTAAATGTGCCTACACTAGATATTACTAAGAACCTAGTGGCCATATGTGCTTGCCCAACTTGTAATGGGAGTATAAAATTTCTAATGGAGATATGAACATGGCCAATAAAACCATGAATAATTGTATTGTTCATAGAAATGTCTATCTCAAAATTACCTAAATGTTGTACAAATGTAATGGTACACATGTTAATACTCAACCCATTATCCACCATGATACTCTAAATATGATGATGATCATTGTAGGCTTGTAAAAATAGTGAATATAAATCTAAATCATCATCGATAATCTCTTAATATGAGAAAGTGATGAGAGGTCTAGTTGGCATTATAGTATTATATACACTAATGATATTATGTAGGGGGTATGTGTCCTCTATATTAGTATGATAGGATTCTAGAGGTGGATGTGTCTGATATGTATAATGAAGACCTGAAGTACCTCCTACATCATTAACTATATGCCTTGGAAATGGATCTAAAAATATTTTTATTCCTTAGCTTCCATTGGTTAAACTTTATGTGCCTTTTTAGGTGTACCCACATCAATGATATTGGCCTCTATCAAATCTTATATCTTATGTCTTAAACTAATGCATCTATTTGTAGTATGTCCTACTTACTTATGATATTCATAAAATACATTAGAATCATAACTCTTTATAAAAAGGCATATTTGTATCAACATCTTTGATGGGATGGCAAGATATGACATTGAATTCTAAGAGTTGATGTAAAACACTATGGTGATTTTGGAATATTTTTGAAAACTTTGTATGGATGAGTTGATAAAACCATGTGAGGAGGTGGATTTAAAGCTACATGAACTATGGCCTTTTTATCATTCCTATTTTTAGTGGGCCTTACTTTACATGGGGGATTGTTTTGACTCTTATTAGTTAAATTTGATCCAGTTGTGTCCTTTCATTTAGTCAAAGAGATAATCTTGACTTCCCTTTCTTTCATTGTATGGCATACATATGTGAATGTTTTAAAATTATTGAATAATATAGATTCATGAAATGTTGGTAGTAAACTTTATTTTAATATTCATTATATTTATCTATTTGCCATGGGGATAGTCATATTTGCTAATAAATTTTTAAATCTCAAGACATATTCTTCTATAGGATCATTAGATTTTTGCTTAAGTTGAGCAATTGAGAATATAAAACCTTATCATTGATCTTGATTAAAAAGTTTACTAAAACATATCTATCAATGGATTGAATGTTGTGATGGATTTATTTGGAGGATCATATAGCCATTATAAGGCATAGTATTTTAGATTATGTAGGAACAACTGTCTTAAGATCCAATCATTGGACATATAGTCCAAACATGTTGTATGAAAATATAGTAGATGATGTTATGGGTATCTCTTACCATCATACAAAGTAAGTGTGGGTGAAAATAATCTAGATGGAAAAGGATTTTCCATTATGTACTATGTTAATGGTTATGTAAAAGAACATGAGAATCCAAGGCATGTGATGACCTAGTAGCACCCTACTCAAGATTTAACAACTTAGCTTGTAGAGAATGGATCTCATGCATAAGGTATTGTATATCAGGAGAGGAAGAGTGTGTACTAGCCATATGAGGTGTTAATATTGAAGGTTGTCTTGTGAGAATAGGTTGTGGTAGAATTTGAGTTTCCTTCATAGTAGGTGTAATAATTTTATCATCTTGGGGATTAGAAGATTGACCAGTAGTGGTTTTTCTCTTTATTTCCATTATGGCTCCTAAAATATATATATGATCATGGGGTTATTCTTTAAGTCTATCTCTAAACCTTTGTAATACCTCATCCTTATTAATTATAATATAATTATGAAGTGGGGGGAGTGTGTCTTGGGTCCCATCCTATGTATCATTATTATCCTAATTCTATTGCTCATGTCTAGATTAATTATCATTGAAATCCACATAATCAGGGTGTGAAGGATCAAATAAAAGATCTGTAACTATTTATTTGTCCATTATATAATCTTGAGTATAAGGAATCTAGGTATTCTCAATAGGATTGTCACTAAGCTTATAATTTATGCTTAAGTGAAGAGATATAGCCTTTTTTATATGGCCTATAGTAAACCAAGTGAAAGAGGGATACTAAAATAGAATATATGAAATCTGAAAATCCTAACACAACTAAGTCAAGGATGTTAAAGGGTCTGAGTATAGTAAACTAGGGTATAAAATATAAAATAAATAAAATAATATTTTTTTTCAAGAATTTAATTGATCTAATATTTCTAAAAATAATAATTAATGACACAAATAATTAATTAACTAGAAATTGATTGAGATTAAGGATTTGAAATTTCAAAATTGGTATAGGAGTTAGGCTGAGTGTCACAAATAGGATCCAGGTGTCAAAAAACCTTCTATACAATAACACCTTACCTTAGATAGTAGCATTCTAGATATAGTGTCCACTTTTGGTGAAAATATATTTTGTGTAATAATTGATCTATACTTTTGGGATCAATTATGTTTGAGTTCACTAACCCTATTCTTGTATATAAAAACATTGATTCACTATCTATGACATGTTTTGATTAAGTTTATATGTAAACCCTAAAGTTACATATGAATAGGGTATTTTATTGGCACAAGTATCAAAATTATGATGTCATATAGGTAGGCTAGACATCCTCAACACCCCACTATGTTGATAGTTTCCTACATACAACTACTTAAAGGAGGGATCAAGTGATATGTATTTATCCCTACCTAAGTGCTAGTGAAAGTGAAATTTAAGCTAGTATGAATGCCATTTTGAGTTCTCTATGTGAGACTTGAGACTATGAATATATATATATATATATATATATATATATATATATATATATATATATATATATTCTGAGCTTAGGATGGTTATAGATGATTGTATACAAAAGTAGGCAAGCATAGGGATCAATAACCTTGATTGTGTACTACATTTTTTTAACTTTTTGGTATGTATTTTCATCTAATTTTCATATAATGAATAAAGAGCTAAAAATCATGTATATATGATAATTTTGTTCTTTTACAAGGTTTGAAATAGGTCTAGGTTGACCCTAGGTGTCTTTATAATTAAAAAGATATCCATTGGGGATAAAAATAGGGAGAAGGACAATAAAACCAAACTAAAACACTAGTATGGGGTGCTAGTGTCCAAAGTATGACACTAATGTCCAAGTGGAAAAGCCTAAGGCACTATGGGCTTGGATACCTAAGGGAGGGTCTAAAACTTATTTTAAGAGTTCTAAGTATGTGTAAGTACCACAAAAAATATGGATAAGTGTCTAAATATGTCATAATATAGGTTTAGGGATAAGTTATGGATAGGTGTTCTCAATTAACACTCCACTCAATTTACATTTTATATGATGAAAAAATCTGATTCACATCCAACTTAAATCCAACATCCAACATATAAACCAATACAACACATACAAGTAGTTGGTTTGGTTTAGTTAAGTCACATAAATGCTTTCTAAAAATCCAAATAAATTCTTAATCAAATTCATGGCACCCAAAATGAGGTACTAAGTCAAATGAAATAAAAATCTATTAAATAAGTATCCTTTTAGTCATAATCCATTTACCTCCATTAAGAGCATGTTCTTAATGAAGATAATGATAGTTTAGTTAGTCAAAGTGAATACCATAAGGAGGATAATGATTTTGTCAATACTGATCAAGGAAAATCCAAAATATACCAATACATATTTGAACACAAAGATGAACTTCTCCTACATTTTGTATAAATAGGTACATGGAATCATGTTGATTATAGTCTATAGGGCTTGTATCACATCCTAAGTAAGAAGAATCAAGATATTATTGATAAATAACCTAATAATTATTTCTACTAAGTATAACAAAACTAAGCCAATTTTGAGTCTACCTCTAGAAATATGAATCCTAAGGTTGGTAGTATTACTCTTGGAAAGGGAAAGTTTACTCTAGTAGATCAAGCTAATGGAGATAATAAAAAAATGTCTATCCTTGATAAAATCTAGTAGCTCATATATAATTTAGAGAGCCTAACCACCCACATCCACAACCATATAATACAACCAAGATCAATAATCCCATGAGAAACAATCAATTATTAAACTTTAAAATAATCAAAATCAATCCAATAAAAACTAGTCTCTTATGCCACCCAAATCTAACACAAATAAACATCCATCAACACCACCTCAAATTATCCATCTTCCTAGGAGTGGAAAGATATGAAAGATTATCTTAAAATACTACAAGTAGGAATCTGAAGCAAGAGGTATAAATTTGAATAAAGTTTTCCCTATCCATTTGAAAAAAACATTCTAAATGTCCCCTTTCCCACTCATTTTGAGCCACCTAAATTTGGAATAAACAATGGAAAAGGAGACCCATAGGAAAAAGTTAATTAATTATTTATGGGAATTCAAGAGGTCATGTATAACGATACTTATGTACTCTAACTATTCCTCTATTCCTTAAGAATTTGGGTGGCCAATCCCTAAAATGGTTCATACACCTACCAAAGGGATATATAACCACATTTTTGGGTTTGTTAGAGTAGTTTATGAGACATTTATCCTAAAATTTGGATAATTAATTAATCATTATGGATCTTTTTAACTATAAACAATGACATGGGAAAATTTTATTCTCTTTCTTACAAAGATGGTGGGTTATAGCTAGCAGATTCACCTACACTATTATTGAAAAGTAATTGGTTAATATATTTATAGCAAAATTAAATTAGAAAATGGACTTCTACTTATAGATACACTACACCACAACCTATCATTAAATCATTGATAAGGATGTATTGATAGAAAAAGCATTTTTTGTGAAGGGATTATTGAAATTATTTTCTGAAGACTCTCAAAATCATAATAAAACACAAACTCAAAAGACCAAGTTTTTTAGTAAAAATAAGAATGTAGTTGGAGACAAAGTGATCTAGTCTAAACATTCTCAGAATGTTTAAAAGACTCTAATCATTATTATTTAGTGGGCTCAACCCAAAAAGGAATACCAAAAAAGGACCTTCACTACTCTTAGAGAATATTTAGAAGTTATTATCCATAATATTATTGTATAAAACATAATTATATGACCATAGACAAAACCCTTTGATGAAAATAAAATTTATCCAAAATATTATAGAAAATATGAATATTATGATTTTCATAAGATAAAAAGTTCATTCTATGAACATATGCATGAAGCTTAAACACTATGCTTAGGTTTTGATAGATCATGGTGAGATTTAACTAGATAATGATGCTTCATCAACCAAAATTTAACAAAAAATAATGTGAAAAGATCCATTACCTAAATATGATCATAATAATCCAAAACATAATCAATATAAAAATGAAGGTCAAAACACTTGTGCCAAAAATGTCAATTACTTCAGAACACTATACATCTATGATATTATTAGTGGTAAAATTACTAATCATCACTTGCCACTATCAAATAAAATATTGAGATTATGTTTTCACTAATCAGTGCTCCAAGTTCACCATCCAAGGCCCCTCTATTCAAAAATATTTCACATATGTCCCTAGGAGACAATATGAGTATATTGAATATCTATAGAATACTCCCACTCAAATATCCATCTTGGATCTTATAAAGATGCTTGTTGTTGATAACGATGTATTGTATAAAGTCCTTAAATGGTCTAAGATTCTTATTTAAATTGATCCTTCATAATTATAATTTCTTGTAGGACATTTTTCCTTGGGTAATGAAATCATATTTGACCACAATGACCTTGCATTAATAGACCATCCCATAATCTACCTCTCTACACCAAGGCCATCATTACCAAGCAAAAGCTAGATTTATTTCTCATAGATAATGGGATAAGACTAAAAATATGTAAAAAAAATTACTCAAACACCTTAGGTATCTTGAATCATATTTTGAGCTAACATCATCACCATAAATGTATATAACAATGCGGAGTGAGAATCATATGGTACCATTCACTTGCCCATCATGGTTAGGCCTATCACACACCAAACCCTCATCCACATCATTCATAATGAATTAAAATATAAAACTCTCTTTGGATGTCCATATAATCAAACCATGCATGTTTTTCCCTCCACTTTTCATCAATGCATACATTTCCCACACCCTAGTATGGAGGTGACTATCCCTGGTGACCCAAAACCATACTAATATTATAAAATTTTGGAAGGAAAGTAGTATAAATTTAACCATTATCCTGTCATGGATTGTGCTTATAATAAGGATAATCATGTGGCACCATTGGATTATAAATCATCCTCTGATATCCATTTGGATGACTTATCATTTAGTCCAATAATCTACCTCCCTAATCCACATCAAAATTCAAAATCATAGATAAAGTTTATGGGGAATATGAGACTCATAATGATTTCAATGTTTTAAAAATTCTTACTTCTTCTAAGAGTTTTGGTAGGCTCACCATGTATTAGTAGAAGTAAACAACATCATTTGTCAAAAATGGCCAACTTGATAATGAATATGTTAAGATTTCTAAATACTCTTATTTATATAGTGATGGTTTTTACTCATGTTATTAAATGAAGGAATATAATATTACCAAGAAGATATGTGAAATTATGTACTAAAAATGAAAAGGCTTGCATATTTTTGAATAAGGCATCCTTCAACCCGTACCCACTTCTAAGAATTGATAAAATCACAATATTAGATACAAACCAGCTAAGCGTGATCCACATGATCTCATTAGTAATAGTAATATGATGTCTTTTTATGATTTTTATGATAAATAAATATATTCCTTTTATATATTCTATGATGATATTGTTAACACCAATATTTTTGATGACAAAGTCATCCTCACAATCCATCTATACTTCTGATACCCCAATATCATATAATAGGACCAATGAGACCATATACCCTTAGATGTCTTTTAGAATGATGAATCTACTATAAAAATTATGGGAATTTAGGATGGTTTTCCATGGGGTGATCATAAACAAGGGTTTTAAATCATTCTCTATGTAGCCACCTACTTTGGAGAGAAATAAGATTTTCTTAGTCATAAAAATAAATAAAAAATCAATGTCCCCTAGAGAAATTTTTTTTGAGGCACTATTAGATAATCACAAATGTCAAAATAAATATGTATTCATTGGTCAAAACCCTTCTAAGGAATCAATGGATGAGTAACTCAACTATTCCCATAAGACAACACATCATCATAATTATATTAATATCATGAAAATCAAATCCAATCTTATTCCACATAAATAGGAAGTCTATGGTGAACTAGTGAGATAATTTTTAGACACATTCACATTGACACTACTTGACATGTTTGAATCAGACTCGTCCTTTATGGGATAAGAGATATGCCTATAAAATACCAAATAAATGAATTATTTAACCTTCTTCCTATTAATACATAGATACAAGATGGTTCCATAGTGTTTTTTGATGATATTATTGATGTTAATATTGGAATATAGGATAATCCCATGATAATCAAGATTAGAGATTCACTCATTCCAAAAAATGTGAAATTTTAATTTCCATCTGAAGGATTTCATTGACATATTTTCCTATCCTTATGATGATATGCATGGGTTGGAATCAACCTTAGTGACCCATCATCTTTTTGTTCACCCTATTTCAAATACCATCAAATAAAAATACAAAAAAATCATCCTAGAATAACACTTCTTGTCAAAAAGGAATTAGAGAAACTCTTAGAGGCAATATTTATCAGGTTGATTGATTACTCTAAATGGATAAAAATTTATGTTTGTTAGAAAGAAGCTAGTGGGGATCCACATTTCAAAATATTTTTATGATATCAACAAATATTGAATTAAATATGAATTTGCATTTCCTAACATTTACATGATAGTCAATTCTATAATGGGACATGAAATGTTATCACTCATGGATGGATTTTTTGGTTATAGTCAAATATGTATAGCACCTAAAGACCAACAAAAGATAAAAATCACTACCACATAGGGAATGTTTTAATATCAATTCAAGGTCTTCATATAGAATAATTTAGATGATACATATCAAATATCCATGATGGTAATTTTACATGATATTATGCACAACATTACTTAGGATTATGTATACAACATACTAGGAATGCCCAAAACTCAAGTAGAGCATCCAAAAGTGTTACATAGAATATTTGAGTGTTTTAGATAATACAAAGTGTGGATTAATACAAAAAAAAATTATTTGGTGTTACATCAATTAAACTACTAGAATATGCTCAATAACATGACTATTATCTTTTCCAAGATCAAACCACTTAGATACCTCTTATTTAAAGCATCCTTCATAGGTTAGATGGATAATTAGGTCATGATAATCAATGAATTTGATGTCAAATATGCCAATCATAAATAAATCAAGGGACATGCAATCACTGATCAACTTGTAGAAGTTCCATTATCAGGAAAACAAGCATTGACCATTGGGTTCCTTGATGAATCCATTATGGATTTCAATGAGTCCCAAAAATGGAATTTATATTTTTATGGATCCCTTATAGCACATGAATTGAAGGTAGGAATCTTTTCTAGACACCATATTGAGATATCATTCCCAAGTCATTCGACATTTATTTTTCATGCACTAATAGTACCATAGATATGAGGCTCTCCATATCAATCATCAACTAGATATCTAATGGAATATCTAACACTTTTCTATCTTTGGAAACTATCATCTCATCATAATTAGGTTAATGATCAATAATAAACCAAATATTATAAGATCATAGACTACAAGCATATGTTAAACTACTTAAAATTATATTTTATGCATATTTAATTTCATAATGTATGACACTTACACAAAATTTATGTAGATGCAATGGACACCATTAGTTCACTCCTTGATATATTGTCAAATACTAAACAAAACCAATTCTTG